>JABXWE010021060.1:0-26171 GCA_014611495.1 Limonius californicus | reverse complement strand
AGCAACAACCTGTGCCTACTCACCGAAACCGGTCTAAACCGCCTTACGAACCCAATTATGTTTAAAAATTATTACTATCAAAAAGAGACGTTTTTGCATTAATTTGTCGACATTTGAAGAAAAAACAGCATATTTTATTTGGAGGAAAAGTTACTTTTCATGACTTGCTCTCTATTACCAGCCTCACTCCGTTCGGCTGTTAAACACGAGCGCGTCATGAAAAGTATCACTTTTCCTCCATATAAAATAATATACTATTGTATATGTACTGTTACTACAGACGCAATAACAATCGCCAAATTGTTTCATCCGTTCAACCGATGATTGACCTGGTTTTCGATCGAATCTACAAAACACAATCTTCACTCAGTTATAAGAATGTCATTCTAGGAGTGAATCTAGTGATATCCTATCTAGAAAACAGACGATAAAGTTTAGGTATACATATATACAGGGTGTCTCAGAAAGAATGGGCCAGCGTTTAGTGATAGATTCTTTAGGTTAAAATAAACCGATTAAACCTATTATACCTTAGGCAGAAAATCCTCCCTTAAGAAGTTATAGGGCCTTAAAGTTCAATTTTTTATTTTTTCTTTTTATTGTAATTTCCACAAATCTAAAGATATTTCTTTGAAATTTGGTACACATACTTACCATTATGTACTACAGTCACAAAATTATTTTCATTAACCAGACTTGACCGTAAGAGGCACTTAACCTATCACTGAAATTTTATATTAGCTCTAACTTTGTTATTAGTAGAACATTTTAAAATTTTATGTTATTTTCTGAAAGTGAATTAAAAAATACAAAAATAAGGTACTCTTAGTCCATACGCGTAGAGGCAACCGTTTGCCTTAAAATGCTTGTCCCAAGTTTTGGGTTGTTGTTACGAAGTGCTATTATCAGGTCGCCATCATTTTTAATTTCTATTTTGTGTTTACGAAAATGCAGCGACGTTCGTTATGTCGAGGCATTTTAGTAAATGAAACAGAAATTAAAAATACAATTTCTATAACACCAAAGTATTTAATTGACTTAGCATTGTTCTTTACTGTAGGTCACAAGCACTACCCATTGTTTTTGCGATCATGGCGACCTGATAATTGCACTTCGTAACGACAACCCAAAATTTGGGACAAGCATTTTAAGGCAAACGGTTGCCTCTACGCGTATGGACTAAGAGTACCTGATTTTTGTAGTTTTTAATTCTCTTTCAGAAAATAACATAAAATTTTAAAACATTCTACTAATAACAAAGTTAGAGCTAAAATAAAATTTTAGTGGTAGGTTAAGTGCCTCTTGCGGTCAAGTCTGGTTAATGAAAATAATTCTGCCACTGCATTGTATAATGGTAAGTATGTGTACCAAATTTGAAAGAAATATCTTTAGATTTGTGGAAATTACAATAAAAAGAAAAAATAAAAAATTGAACTTCAAGGCCCTATAACTTCTTAAGGGAGGATTTTCTGCCTAAGGTATATTAGGCTTAATCGGTTTATTTTAACCTAAAGAATCTATCACTAAACGCTGGCCCATTCTTTCTGAGACACTCTGTATATATATCTCCCGCATCCTTTCCACTTGCCTCAACTTTTAGTTAACACAAACCTGAAATACGAGAAACCCGGACTTCTACATGTCATTACATAAAGCATTGGACCAATACACATTTCGATATAATTAAGAAAATTGGGTTTATGGTGGATGGTTGTACTACTATAAAACAATCTTCTGCTAAGAAGCATTCGCGAGAGATTCATTCAATACCACTTTTAATATTTTTTGCTTCAAAAGTGCTGACCTTTACGTATTGAACATAGCAATTGAGGCACGAAGTACATAACCTACACCTCGACACAATTTATTGATTTGTTAATACAATGATAGTGAAAAAATGTAAAATGCGAATAATGGTTTCGAATTATTGCATTTATAACTACTGAGGTAGTGGCGCTCATAACATCCATACAATAATATCCCTTTACACTTTTTTTAATAACAACATATGTTGATGATCAGGTTATTTTAGAATGTGATGCCGTACCTAGACAAATATCAAAAACTGCAAAGTAGATTACCCGAAAAATTAATAACCAGACAGAAAACAGACAATTCTATTCTCTAAGTTCTGTATTATTTGCCCAACTGATACATACAACAATATATCAAATTAGACCTTTGTAAGGTACTACTCTAGAAAATCACAACATTACATTATTTGTTTTTCGGATATTGAATACAAGCTACAGTACATGATATATCAGCTCGTTACAATTTCAAGAATATGTAACACAGAGGTATCCCAAAAGAAAACAGATTATATCATACTATCTAAAGCACATAGACGAAGTTGGAAACGATGGGATAAAAGATAGCTTGTGCCCTGCAAATATTTAAAAATAAGTAGGTGTTAGAAGCGACGGTAATATAAATAATGAAACGCTACAAGGATCAGAAGTATCAGATATACAGAACTATGGTAGGCTGATAAAATCTTATGCGCTAGAAGTGTAAAAATACACATACAAAATTAAGAAAATAATAAATGAATTAAAATTGCCAAAACTACTGAGACTCATAGATTGTACCAGCCTCAATACTAATAATTTATATGGTCGTGGAAAAAACAGGTTTCAGTGTGTGAGGTGTGAGTTTTCACGTCGGGCTAGCGCTTCTGATTTGACTACTGTAACGTTACGGACCCTTGTGTTGTGTTTATAGTTTATTCGTCGTGATTCGTCGTGATCGTCTTAGGTTCGGATCTAGAGTAGTTGAACTAAATACGTGAAATAAAACACCAGAGCGGTTTAATACCTTTATTAACGTCAATATTAACTGCAGACAGTGCAATTTAACTACCTCCGGTATTCACCTGTTCAGGCTAGGAAACTGCAGGAAACCTTAGCCGAGGTAGTGCGACGTGGGCTCAAGTACATCGATTTCCTTAGGCAATTTAAACTATTTGCTCAGGAATTAGATTTCTGCAGGTGCAGCCACGTCACCTTAACGCAAAACCAACAAGGTAAATTAGTGAAAGGATTAGATTTCTGAAGGTGCTGCCAAGTAATCTTAGCGCAAATTACAGGTGTGAGTTAGCGAAAGAATTAGATTTCTAAAGGTGCTGCCAAGTAATCTTAGCGCAAATTACAGGTGTGAGTTAGCGAAAGAATTAGATTTCTAAAGGTGCTGCCAAGTAATCTTAGCGCAAATTACAGGTGTGAGTTAGCGAAAGAGTTAGATTTCTAAAGGTGCTGCCAAGTAATCTTAGCTCAAATTACAGGTGTGAGTTAGCGAAAGAGTTAGATTTCTAAAGGTGCTGCCAAGTAATCTTAGCGCAAAACTAACAGTGTCAATTAGTGAAAGGATTAGATTTCTGAAGATGCTGCCAAGTAATCTTAGCGCAAAACTACAAGAACTCTGCTTCTTGATTATTCAATCAAGAATAATCCCTTCCTAACACTTTACTTCTGCTTTTATAGCCCCAAACGTCAGTGTTTTGGTGGTGGAAATTTGTAAACATGCTGCACGTGTGTACCAATTTGAAAAACAATCCAACGCTCCATTTATTGTGAGCCCAATCATATTCAGTTAAAAATTAATTTAATTGTATGAGTACTAAAACAGCCGAAATAACTTTCCCTACCCAATCCTCAGCTCCCAATAAATTTTGCATTTAAGTAACACATTTCTGTGTGAACTCTCCGCCGGGGATTGAAGCCAACAAGGAACCCTTCTTCGTTGGTTGAACCAATGAACTTTATGGCCCCATTAATCTTGGAACTTAATAATTTTCGTAAAAATAGTCAAATTGTCTGTTAAAAATCTGAAGACCAAACTAAATAAATAAGTCCCATAATTGAGTTTCTAATTAACACGTCCATGCGGGGAATATCACACGTGAGGGTTTTAGTTCGACAAAAAAGTAATAATTTAGGTAGGTTATGGGTTGAAGCTAAACCACCAATTGATCCCAAAAACAGCCGGCTCGAAAGTCAGCTGTTATTGCCTATCCTATGTAACTGAGATCGACTAATTCAAAGCCATATTTATAACCTATTTACCTGGAATACATAGCTGAAATAAAACGCTGGAAAGGAATGTTTTAAATATGAAAATATAAAATTCAACTACCGAATTGGTAGTCGTTTTACAATTCCATTCATTGTACATGAAAGTGGATATTTATTTATGATCGTTGCCCTCATAAATAGTGTCCCCGTAGAGGACAGCCCCTTTTACCAAACCATAAACACATGTTAAGAAATGGCCATTTCCAAGATAAATGAAGCGTGATTTCAAACCCGCCAACTAAAATTAATTAGCAGTTACATTTTACATGAAATATATATATGCGCGTATAGATTAAAAATTAAAATTATTAGTATAATGTCCAGAAGTTCATCTGTCTGTAATAATATAAACATAATGGCAAATGCGGTCCGCTACACTACCGTAGTGGTACTCGGGACCGACGGCTTTGGCGTGTCCTCCGAAGCACATCCGGTTGCTATTTTGTACCACTAAACGGCCCAATCATTCTAGTAGTGACCTAAGCCGGCGTTGGTGACCGTTTAACCGGCTATGGGACCGCAAACAGTAATCAGTAATCCAACTAGCTGATTGAACCGCACAATAAAACTCGGAAATATCTTTAAAGACCTGGAGATGAAAGAAGAATTCCTACATAGAAAAATAAGAAACATACGATTTCAATCGCTTCACTTTAACCTTTCTTGGTCCTTTCTGAACATAAGCCTCTCTCATGTTTCTTCATTCGTTTCCTGTGTTGGACTTCCCTAATCTAGGTAAATCCCGTTGACCTTTCTATCTTGTCTACTAGTCCCATTAAAGGCGACCTCTTCTTCGCTTTCCCATATATGGTCTCCATTATAGAATACCTCTCATGATCGTTTCAATAACTTGGTAGAAAATGTGTCATAACAATGTTGTAAACCTAACAAACACACAATTAAACAGCTGCACGATGTCAGTTCCTCTCATTAATAAAGAACCTTAGTGATATGTTATTTTTCAAAAGATCGAAGAGTGCAGCGTAATTAAAGGTTTACTAGTTGAACATTATTTACAGCTGCATATTATCCTAACTCGAAAAGTTCGAATGAAAACCACCAAATTTCCAAATAAATAGTGCTTTTGCCTTTTTCTTTGTGAATAATCAAAATCCTCTTAACGTACAAAATTTAATGTTTTTGGGGGTCGCTATAAGTGTGTTATAACAGAGTCCTTCTGTACTTTATTATTTTTGAAATTATAAAATTTATTAATGATAGAGGAACAGTTTTCTTCGTTTTGTTTCGGCAGGGCAAACGTTTGATGTATGTTCGTATTTCCAGTCGTTCAACTGAGTCTACAAATTGCAGCGCTTCCGTTTGTATTTACAGTACATCAACTACGTTGGCCAGAATATACTTGTTAGAATATGAACTTATTTTTAACTCAAAGGCGATAAATCATGTCAGTCGGAAAATAGATTACTTACACAATCTACGGCAGTTGATATTTTCAAATCTATTAAATCTACTATAATTTGTATATAATGTTCATATTCTAAATTACGTTTTTCTTTTATATGTAATGAAATCATTTATTATACAACTGTATAGCGTAATTTTAGACAAGAATAAAAGTAAGACGACGAAATTAACGAATAAATTTAGCTTTAATCCTACATCCAATAATAATTTCACTTTAATATCTTTCCAAAGAAGCTACTCTTGAATTCAAATTAGAAATCTCATGCCATAAATAAAAAAGGGAAACCTAATTTAATCTGCAATTTATTCGGCCATTCCTTTGTCCTTTAACGGTTCGAAGAAATGATACCTTTTTGTAATGTAGGCACGCAGTTTCTACAGAAGCTTTCGGACTGGTCCACACTTTGCTTACGTTACGATATGGATCGGCAGCAACCCTACCTGTATTCCCTATATAATAACAGTTCTTCAAGTTTCTGTTTAAGACCACTTCACCTCCCAGGAATCTTATAAAATAAAGATGGTTAACGTTTTCAGCATCTTGGATTAAATTATTTTCTGCTGGGAAATATAATACCACCGGATTAAGCCATCAGATTGTGTAAACCAGTCGTCGTTCTGCTTTTCGTATTTGAAGAGTTGAAAACTTACTTTTCAGTGCACGGTTCCCATCTAATGATAATATTTACCTTGCTGCAGATATTAAATTTGTATTGACGTTTGTTTGTTTACTTCTTGAAATATCAGAAAATATAAAAGTTGGAAACCAATATCGCATGCTTTCTGGTAAACTCGTTTACATCGATGATGCGACGTCATTGTCTAAATATTAGGGACCGTTACTCCATATTTAGATGCTTAATTGGGCGTTGCCAACAGTCTGGCGAGCTTTTATATCACAACGATTTTCATTCTGCAAGGCAAAGCTGTAACAGTTGCATACACATTACCGGAGGAATTTTATCTGCAGGACAAGATATACTTTGCGATATGCTCCACCGACACTGAAAAGAAAAACTTGAAAGCATTTGGTACATTGGGATTTAGTTTTCAACATACAATAAGTTTCACATTTTTTGAAGTAACAACGTTGGATAAGTGAAATAATACGAAACCTGTAAATAAATTACATGTAATGGTAATATTTATTTTAACGCGAGGAAAACAAAATATCAAAATAGTTTAGTGTAACTGACTGTTGCTTATACTTGAACAATATAATTTAACATTAGAGAAAAGTGATTTACATGTAATAGAACTACGAAACTTGATTTATAATATTTAAAACTGCAGAAACCGTCGAAAATGACGTATTATTTTATTTTCTGAATAAGAAGTTAAATGTTACAGCAACGCTATATGGAACTGGAAATGTTGGCATCCAACTTAACCGCAGCTTACGACACAGTTTGGAGTTAAGGTACGTTTTCCAAGGAGCGACTATCGCTGTGCTACTATCGCTCAGCGTCTTCACACTGGCATCAATCGCAGAAGTGTTTTCCTAAAAGCGATTTTTCGTTAGTCGGATTTTGTCTGTATAGTAATGAGTGTTGTTAGTAGAAAATTATTGCTTTAATTTTGAGTGAAGAAGATGAAGATGACGTTGCTGTATACGGGTACCTTTTTAATAGAAGGGAAGTTAATGAAATATTCAGAAATCGTACCGAAGAAGGTTATTTTGAATGGCTAATAAAAAATCATTTACGAGAAGATGCGGACATATTCAAGCAATATTTTCGATTAACTCCATCACAATTTGATGACGTATTGAAGTTAGTGAATCAAGATTTGAAGAAGACTCCCTCTAATAAAATTCTTCACCCTAACTTGCTCTAACTTTGAGGTAAGTATGCATAAAAGTAAATAAATCATGTTGTGCAAACAAGTTTTTATTTATCCAAGTTATAAAAGGTAAGTATGAAAAGATATAAAAAAGTAACATATTTTATAATAACTCCAGCTTCACCGACCAGCATTATTACAAATTTAACAGGTATGTTATTTCATTTTCACCATCTATTTCAATAACACCACAATTGCTTTGACCAGCCGATGAACCATCAAGCGAGGACTCATCATACTCAGTAGGTATTGTATGTAATGAGGAACTATCGTTAGTATTGTGCCGATTCTGCAAATTACTTCCTACTTCAGTGGCCATTTGAGATTCCATGTTTGCGACAAGTGCTAGTGTTTGCAATTTAACATGGGTTTGAAGATCTGGGCGCAACTTTTTAACAGATTTTGATATGCTCCTGAAAAATAAGTCGACATCGTCTGCTTCTTCTTCTCCTCCAGGAAGCCTTTTTATAATCTCGTCTCGTTCTGCATGCCTTTGTTCCATCATATTTAGGAATCTGTCTTATTTTCTTTTTACTGCTGGATGGAGGGAGGTTTGAGAGGTCCCAGCGTCCACAGCAGGGGTTGAAGTTCGCTGCATCGTATCATGTTCCACTACTATCTCAACTGCAGAATCATCAGGTTGGGGACTGTCTACAGGCTGTGCCATTGATTGGCTTTGAGGGGATGTTTCCATCTAATCATATACCATGAACAATTAGTATTGATGTTAATATTACAAGTTTTCCGACATATATCTCATGAATTTAACAGCAACCGGAGGTTTCGCAAATTTGCACGGGTTTTCTGTAAGCGATTCTTTTGCCCATTATTTTCTTCATGAAGGAAGATGTGCGTGGCAAGATCGTTATGTGAACAGAACAGATAACAACTGACTATAGGTAATAATGATAACATAAGGATCGTTATTTTAATATGTGCACACATTTCCATGTAATTTACAGTAGATACATAAATAAATGCAATACATAGTAAATGAAGGTGATTTGACTTTCTTACCTGGTCTTTCGACATGTTGTGCAATCTCCTACCAAATATTGTCTTTCACTCGGGCATCCTTGTATTGTTGGTGTTTCAAATCGTAAAGAACACGGTGTTCTCGCACTTTCTCCGTCAGTTTGCCGTCTTCTTCCCCCGAAAAATGTAATTTTTGAGACATCTTCAGCCAAAAATAGAACAACAACCTTTGAAATCGTGGTGGCGACTGCGATTTGTCTGCTTCTCGAGCAGACGACTCGGCGACTCGAGCGATCGACGCTAGCGATCCTAGCGATTATCGCGTATAGGAAAACGTTTTAATTAGGAAAACATATAAGAGACAGTTGCGATGATCGCTGGACGATTATCGCTAAGCAATGATCGCAAGAATCGCGCCTTGGAAAACGTACCTTTACGGCATCATCTACAAATTGCTCAAAGTTATCCCATGCCTGAAAATATCCCAATTAATTAATAACATGCTTTGCAACAGAATCTTTGAAATGCACTACGGAAACAGAAAAAGCAAAGAAAGAAAGTTAAACAACAGGCTCCCACAAGGCTCTGTTCTTGCCCCACTACTATTTAATCTATACATAAGCTATCTACCCATCACTTCGTCATGAATATTTATAAACGGCGACGACATCGCCCTGACTATCCAACACCAACAACTGAATACTACCGAGATAACTTTGAGCTATGACGTAGAACTCCTTAACAAATACTTTAACCTTCGGATGACCAAGTGGGGTCTCTGTGTGACCCCAATGCCAATTATTTTGTTGTCTTTTTCTAAGTTTTTAATTTTGCAGCTTCATTATTTTTTAGCTGAGTTTTTCACCTTCCCACCGATTATTGTCATGTATTTATTTTCAAAATCAATCCACGTAATTGAAAAAGATAGTTTTTCGCATTGCGGTCACCTAATGACCCCACGTGGCTGTCAATGGTATAACATGGTGTGAGTGCAACTATTCTTTTATGATGTTGGATATTCGTCGAGGCCTGCATCTAAGCACGTTCGAACATGTTGTGACTTGTTGCGACATGTTTGGTTAGTTGATTATGTATTAGTTTCAGGGTGAGTATTGCGTACAGTACATAATTACACCATGTCGCGTAAACCTCTAACTCAAGACGAACCTGAAAAATTGGCGATGATATTCCTGATGAGTTAGAATTATCAGAGAGTGAAGACGTGTTACAAGACAGTGAAAGTGATAATGTTGACAATGCCGGTAGCGAATTATCTGAGGAAGAGGATGACAATTGTGCAAATACTGATTTGACCAAGGATGGTACACGGTGATCAAAACACAAACCATCTGTAAGGCGGCGTTCTGCAAGAAATATTTTGAGCAAGAAATCTGGATTTACAAAATATAGTGAAAACATTTCGACACCTGCAGAGGCATTCGAGTTATTCGTAACTGAAGATATTTTGGATCTACTAATTCAAGAAACCAATCGTAGAGCTAATACGTTGAAAGAAGATGAATGGAGAAACGTAAGTCGCGTAGAAATGAAAGCATTTCTAGGTGTACTGATTATTGCTGGTTCACTCAACGCACTTCAGGACACATTCTAGAATTATGGAGTCATCGGAATCCTGCATTACAACGTATGATTTTTTCTGCAACAATGTCACGCAACAGAATGAAAAATTTACTGAAGTTTATTGGATTCGACAATCTAGAGACTCGAACAGAACGACGAGAAAGAAGTAAATTGGCAACAATCCTAATGGGGACATTAGCGTTGACGAGCAGCTTGTTGCATTCCGAGTGTACATGAAATCCACACGGGCCAGATATAGGATAAAAATATGGACACTGTGTAACGTAGAAGATTCATATTGCTGGAACATGCAAATTTATACAGGAATGGTCAATAATGTACCAGAGAAAGAACAGAGTAAAAGAGTTGTCTCTGATTTGGTAGAAGGTTTGTCTTCAGTTTATGGAGTTACCACCGATAACTTTTTTACATCCCTAGCTCTTGCACAAGAGTTGTTGAAACCAGGAAAAACCTTAAACGAAACGATACGTCAAAATCGAAAAGAAGTTCCTCAAGAATTCCGTCCTAATAGAAAACGTGTGGTATATTCAACGGATGCTGTGTTTTTACAACATGCTATAATGATTTCCTATATTCTCGGGAAAAATAGAAGTATAGTCATGCTATCGACCCAGCATTTTGACTTGCATATATCAGACGAAACAACTGATTTCAAACCACCAGTCGTACTTGACTACAATAAATGCAATGGATTCATTGGATCGCAAGATGGGGGAATATACGTGTTCTCGTAACACCAAGCGTTGACCATTAGTTTTAGTCTTCCACATTCTGGCAGCTATCAACGCATTTACTTTGTTCATCAATAAGTACCAGGATTACGAAAAAGGTAAAACATTTAAAAGACGCTTGTTCCTTGAAGAGTTGGGAATGGAATTAGTAAAACCACTAATAGCTGTACGACCTGGCGAACGGCTACCTAAATACATAAAAACGCTATTACTATGATTTTGGAAACTCAAGCTACTGAGGACGAACAAAAATCAAATGTGCCAAGTGAAAAAGTGGAAACTGCCACAAAATGCGGTTGTTGTGTTAGGTGTCCCAGAAATCTGGATATGAATAAATGTGATAAATATTATCGGTTTACTTGCAAGAACCATATCACTATAGAACCACCTAGAAGGAAGCGACTGAAATTCCGTCACCCAACATATTACACGGCCAAAGAGCTTATAGATTCCAACTTGCTAGAAAACTGTAAAAACGATTGGAGAGAACCTGTTCCTAAGGCACAATACATCTCAGATCCAACTTCAAGTAATAGGCTCCAAACTATCACGATGGCAATGGTGCACCCTAAACCGCATCTGAACAGGCCAGGGAGTGTGCGCCCAATCAGTTTATAAGTGGGGTTCTTTGGACTCTCTCCAATGTAACGAATGTGGCGCTGCCTCTCAGAATATCACACACTTGGTCATTGAGTGCCCCGCACGGAAATATGATGGCAACATGGAAGATTTTTTCAACGACAACCTGACAAGTATCGAATACTTGAATCCGCTTAGTATTTAATCAATTATTTACATAGTATTTAACTAATTTAACCAATTATACATGTACTATACAAGATTTACCCCCCCATACCTTACAAAATGTATTTTTCTTATATATAAACTTCTAATTAATGTATTGTTTGTATTCCATACGAAATAACAATAATAATCGTTATATGGGATGTGTTGTTGTAAAGAGTAAGCTTTGGAAATATGTAACAACAATTTCAAGTGGAATATCAACTGGAATGCCTCGATCTGCGGTAATACAGAAGTACAGAACCAAGTACAAGATGAATGTTGAAGTAAATGAAATATCATCCTTACAAGATTTCAATTGTACAAAAATTCAATTCAAGACAAACAAAGTGGAACAACAACTTTTGCGACTACGATATGATAATCTACGTGTGTACATTTTTCTCTAAATGGACACTTTAATAAGCAGAATTGTCGATACTGGACGACCAAAATTCTTAGATAAGCTCTTACATTCATCGAAAATCACGGTTTGGTGTGCAGTTTCTTCATCATCGATTATCGGGCCATTTTTTGCAGGGAATACTTAAATCATAACCGAGACGTTTGAAATATATTCAGAAATACTTCGAATGTTTTTCCTGTCACGAATTGGAGAAGAGAGAGATGAGTATTGGTTCCAGCAAGATGGTTCAAATAGCCACACAAAATTTGTATGTAGGTCTTGCGGACAGAGTTTCCACATCTTCTGATTTCATGCAGTGACTTGCATTGGTAAGCGAGAATTCCCGATATCACTTGTTCCAGATTGTTTTTGGAACTACCTGAAAAGTGAAGTACAATGCACACCGCATATTCGAATCACAGATAATGTTGTGTCACTTTCTCAAAGAATAGGCCGGACGTATACAACTGCATGAGTAAAATATCGTTCATAGTAATTATGACTTTGGTTTATGCCAGCAGTTTTTTTAAGATTGTTTGCGTTTGCGAGCAATAGCCTTGTTTGCATAAATTTTGTTTGTTGGTATTTTTAAGCTCGAGTGGTACCGGACCACTCTCTCTCTCGTACGCTGCCGGTTTGTTGGCAGCAGTTAACTAAGTTCTATTCTAACCCTTTGCAGTAGCTGAAGTAAACAAAATGTGATCTTAGCTTAAAAAAAACATTTTAGAACAGTATGATACGTTGCCGAAAATAATCCAGCGGAATGCAGTAGCACAATTAAACATTTCGCAACCAGTTTAGCGTAAGAAAGTGGTGAAACAGAAGACGCTGCCAAAAATAAATGAAATTTGGTAAAGACGATCATGTACAATCTGCATTGAATTCTAATGTCCGTGAGATTGATGTGACATGATGGCCCGCTAACCCGCCGGAAAGTGGAAGAAATTGCGAAGAAATGAAAAAGAAGAAGAAAAAGGAAAAGAAAAAATTTGGTTGCGACAGAAGAACGGTTTTACTGTTTATTATTATCAATCGATTATTATTTCAAGAATCCCGAATCCTGATGTAATCATATTAAGCAGCGTGCATATGCTGCAAAACTAAGAACAATTTGATGAACTTAAAACATGCATTGTAGAAGCAGAAATTCAAGCTACTCCGTAGGAATTACTTATTGCAATATTACAACGATGAAAACTATATTATTTTTCGAAGTAGTCCCCTTGTCTAACGATATCGACTTCCGCCATCTATCTGAAAGATTTCTAATACTTTCCTAGAACGCGTCCTTAGGTTGCATGCGCAACCTTTCTTGAACATCTTCAACAACGTCGTTGTTTGACTGAATTGTATTACGGGTTAAATATTCTTCTATTGGGTCAAATAAAAAACTCGGAGGAAGTAAGATCAGGACTGTATGTTGTATGCGGAGGAAGCTCCACTGAAGTTTGTTTACCGGTTCAATTGTTCTTGCAGCAGGTGCGCATTGTCTTGGGGGCAGCAAACAACTCTGTTTTCTCTTTCATTCGTTCCTGATCGCTCGTTTTACTTTATCGTGCAAAAATGTCGAATAATAGTTTTAATTATCCGATGTTCTGTAAGGAATCCAACAAAGACCACCCCTTAAGGCCACAAAAAGATGATGCCACCACTTTACCAGCCAACAACATAGTTTTTGATTTCTTTGGCTCTGCAGATGTAGTGTGATACCACTGCATGCTTGCACGTTTTGCCTCGGCAGCAAAATAATCTACCCAGGTTTCATCAGTTGTCACAATTGAGTTCAAAAGTTGATCCCCTTCTCTCTTATACTGTTGCAGTAAAGAAGAAGCGATTTGCAAACGATTCAACCTGTGTTCTTCGATTACCAAGCATGGAATCCACCTAGCACTCACCTTACGATACTTTAACTTGTTTATTTTTGTGACGGCTTCAGCACTTTCGACACTAATTTATAAATTTTGATAAATTTGATGAAGAGGGGTAACATGTGTATCTTGCTGAATATGAGCGTTAGCTTTTTCTTCATTTTCACAATTCAGCGAAGTTGCAGTTCGTCGTATATGAGGTTTATTTTCTATATGAGTTCTTTCATCTCTAAAAATTTCGACCAGTAGCAAATACGGTCCTCGTATGATCATATGAGTATCACGATCACGATCATGATCTGCCTATATCATATGAGTATGCGTATGTTTAATATGAAATTACTAAACAAGTCTATGGTTTTGCGATATACCATGTACAGTTTGATTCGTTATGCAACTATAGGCGGTCGAAAGTATCGCCATAGAGATGGGGTACTTTCATCAGGGCGTAAATAGAACTGCAATATTAGAAATTTGATTACTGCAGTTATTCTATTAATTTTACAGTCAAGTAGTTAAAGTTATTGTAAAAGGTATACAGGGTGCCACTAAATTATAGGTACAAACTTTGAAAGCGTATTCTTTAGGCAAAATAAGAAATAAAGGTCCTATAAACATGTGTCTGGAAATGCTTCGTTACGCAGATACAGCGACCAAAAGAAGACAAAACAAAATCCCTCTTTTGGCGATAGCTCAGTCGGTGTTTGCACAAATAAGTGCTTGCAATTTTGCGTTTTAATAATAAAATTGTAATCAGCTAACAAATATAAACTTTTTCTTTGTCGTAGATAATCCATACGTGTTGACTGAAACACTCATAACACACATAATTATAAAAATCAAATTATTTTGATAACGGTTAGCCCATATTACTTAACATGACCATCTTTTTCGAGTATTTTTGTATGGTCAATAAGAATTTCATACCGTACATTTACAAAAATTAACTAAAATAGGAAAACACAATTATAGTGTGACTTGGCCGTCCTAGACGAGACAGCGTTGGTTCACCAATCTTTATGAAGTGTTAAAAATAGAAATTACACTGTCTAAATTTGCATATACAATTTCAAGCTATAATGCTGACACTGACTAGGTAATCATCAAAAGAGTGAGTTATTTTTTTTTCTTCTGCTCGCCGTATCTGCGTAACGAAGCATTTCCGGTCACAGGTTTAGGTACCCTTTTTATATATAATTTAGGGACACCCTATATATTAATGCACTTCTTGCAGTACAAGATTGAGATGTCACATCCAATTTGGCAGCAATATCTAAAATATCTCGATCATTGAAATCTTCCACTATTGGATCCTTCTTATAAATTTAATAGTGAACACGGGAATGCCAGAATGCCTGGCTGCCTCATTCAATATAAACGTCTTTGTAAGACAATGTTTTATGGCCTATTTCATCGTATTTTTATCAATGTTTGTTCTGTCAGTCTTTTTGATATACTTGCAAGGCATCTACAAATATATAACGTTACCTCTTGTTAATTTATTGAACAAGAAAATGTTTCAATAACATTAATATATAATATACCGTATTAGACAGGGTTTGAATCGTCCGGTAGTCGGATTTACTCCATTATCTAAAATTGAATGTGCCTCACATGATTATTGACTATACTATGAAATGCTCAATTGAAACGCGTCTAATTAGAGGTTAAAATTCATTCCATATGCTTATGCAAATACCATTATTACATGCCCCCCAATCAAATTACAAGTTTGTATATTGCAATTGGTAGTTCTGTATCAATAGATGTTTAAAAAGTTATAATAAAACCCCAACACACAACACTAGTCACTACAGTGTTAGATACATTTTTGGCGCAGAGTTGAAAAAGACGAATGTATCCCATAATCCATAATTGTAACAGATACGTTATACCAAATCATGCAGTTTGGCTTTCTAAAAAAACATTATTATTGCCCAAAATGTTATTTAAAATAAACTACTCGAAAATGAATAAGGATAAGGCTAATGGTCGTCTATTATTGATAATTAGAGCAAGCGTATTAGTGTCAAGTCGAGTTTGTGTGTTTGATTGAATAATTTTTCCTGTCTTCTTAAGATCTTCTTTGTTAATTTTTTTTAATCTTGTGTTACATTTGTGTTCTTAATAATAAACAACAATGCAGAGAAACCATTTAATAATAGAACAACGAAATTTAGCCGCTGCTTTGCATCAAAGAGGAGATCGCCAGGTCGTCATTGCTGATATGTTAGGAACATCTACAGGAAGTGCTCCAGAATGCCACAGGAAATCGAGTCTTCAACCAAACTGTCAGAAATCGATTGTTTGAGCTAGGACTTACCTCATACCGCCCCCCGGGATGTCCTGTAAGAACTGTGGCTAAACGAAGACACCAGGTGGAATGGTCTAGACGTAGACTTCTAGAAGCGACGGTGATATACTGTTTTCGCACGAGTCCAGATATTGTCTCAGCAATGATAGCCGGCGTCAAAGAGTATATCGTAGTGCCGGACATCGTATCTTACCTCAGTATAACCAATCAGTCGTTGCTTTTGGTGGTGGTGGTGTTATGATATGGGCTGAAATTTTTTAGGGTGGCGTACTGACCTCCATATCTTTAATGGTACACTCACGGGCCAATATTATGCCCAGGAGATCATTATGGACCACGTTTTGAACCGTCGCAACGCTGTTGGACGGGGATAGTTTGTTTTTCTTGACGACAAAGCAACGCCGCATCATGTTCGGGTTGCTTTGGAGATGCTTCGAGATGAAGAAATTAACCATCTTGCTCTTCCTCCGCTATCTCCAGACCTCAACCTCATCGAGCATGGGACCTTTTGCATCATCATAATCCAAGGCCTACTACTATTCAACAGTTGTTTTAGTAGTGTTTTTTTATTATAAACGCAATTGGTGTTGCCTTTGAGTGTCTTATAGTGCAATATCCCTTTTCATTTTTGAGTAGGTAGTTTAGATTGAATACTCAAATTATTTCGACAAATTTTAAATGCCGTTTATTAGAGAATATTGACGAAAGCAAGCTTTAGTTTTTTCAAATGTAAACAAATTTGTGAATTTCTTGAAAGAAATGTTAATAAATATTTCTTTTGTTTTGATATACAGAACTGCTTGTTTTGCTTTAAATTAAATGCATAGAAGTTATGAACTTACATAGGACTTTCCACTTGATCTAACTGCTTTTGTAGTTGTACTAATCATAACTACGCAGTAGTAATAGAAAAGTTTATATCGGTTGTGTTTTCTATCAACAATTGCATTAATAATAAACGGTCTGTTTAACATTTAATTTAATTGTGATTGGAGGCAACTCTTAAAATTTGATTTTAGCAAAATGGGGCTACAGTTCACACAGCAGGATATCATATTAAAATTGAATAGGTATTACAGATATACGTATACGGGCGTTTTCTTTTTTAATTAATCAATTGACCACCTAGAAGTCCTGATCTAAAAAGCCCTTGTTTTTATTATAGGGCTAAGGGCTAAGAGAAATGTCAAAGTGACTTGACAACCAAAAACTAAAATTAAATTTTTGCATCAACAAATCATTATATTCGATTTCCTGTCTGCCACGGGCCTTAGGGCCGTCTACCTGAACGCTGAAAATCAAACTGCAGGCAATGTGAAAAACAATACGTATAGTGTACGATATAGTAAATTGGTAACAGAGTCTTAGCATTGTGAGAAAATCAGATTTATTCTGAGATTGGGGCTGTGTGCATTATGTTCATAAGGGATGGTAGTTTATAAGTTGAAAAACTTAACTAAATTAATTACACATATATAATAACAGTAGATTGTTTTTACGGTATTTTTGCACTACCATTTTTTATCATATATACTTAAATTAAAAAAAAATATCGGCTAATTTCAAACATCAGAGAGATCCTAAAACGATCTGGAAATCAAAAATTAAATATATCTAACTGTTTACCTCGGCAAACAATATATTTGTTTTCTTGCCCTTCCGTAACCGTTCATCTGAATACTGGATATCGAAGAGCAGTCAATGTAAAAGACAATACATATAATAAACGACAAAATTTAGTATTGGTCTGATTTAAAAAAAAATTAGATAAATCTTCACATTAAGGTTACATGCCTTGTGCTCTTAAGATGGTAGTCTATAATAAAGTAAACAAATTTCGCCGTAATTAAGTCCATATACATCATAAGCCTAGCGCTGAGTTTGCCGTATTTTTGCATCATATTTAAAATTTTTTATAATCAGTTATTATTTTTCGATAACTTTTTTACGATGTTTATATTTTGAAAAAGGCATAGTGGAAATGTAGCACATAAATGTAGATATGGTGACAATAGAAAACGCAAAGTTTAGCTTATTTTAAGTTACTTTAGTAGTTTCTAACTTTAATCTGTACACCAGTGAGGAGGTGACAGAAAGAATTACTGAAGAAGTTTGGTTAGATGATGTTGGAACTGGGAATCGAAATACATGTACAATGTTTCCTATTTTTTCCTAAAATATTGGAACACAGTTGGAGTTTTTCTTATTGTTTGATTTTCTCCACTTTACACCGACACTTGTTGAATAACATATACTTTTTAATAAAATAATTTATTAATAACAAAATTGTGCATTTTTATGTGACTTTTTGTTGGTTGATATATTTTACATGTACAGTAAACGCTGCTTATTGGAATCACGGGTATTGTTATCACTTAAACGAGAAACAGGTCGGACGTATACGATTACATAGGAAAAACATCGTTTATAGTCATCATGACTTTTTCCATTTCCGAGCAATATCCATAATTTTATGTATTATTTCAATGTTCGTATTTTCAAGTTCGAATGGTATATCGCACCTCTCTTCAGCCTGTAGGCTGGTTGGCAGCAGCTGGCTAAGTTCTATTCTATTCATCAATGGCTAACGTATATAAAAGACGTGATCTTAGCTTAAAAGAAAACAATTAAAATTTAGTACAGTATAATAAGTTTTGTTTTTGCATAGAGCCCACGAGAAACGTGAGTTATATTTCTCGTAGACATACCAAAGTGGACAGTACGCAGAATATTACACGACAACTGTCTATATAATATCCTTTTCGGAAAACGAAAATGTAACCCTTCTATAGCGCATTGGTCTATGTACTGGCATTACATACATATTGAATATTTATTGGTGCGTATCGCACTGATTTTTTTCACTTCCGCGCTATACAAAGCCGCGCTTTGCGAGGTGTTCCTATATTTACATTTTTAGCTCAAGCATTCTGGAGATATAAGAACAGAAATAGTAACAATTATCTATGCATTTTCCTACGGTTCAATCCATCGGGAAACCCTGTATGTTACCTTAGAGCTGCGAAGAAACTTAATACAAAATAACTACATATACAGGGTGTCCCATAAGCGGATATAAAGCGCCTCGTAGCGTTGTTCAACACTGCATACTGAACACAAAACAGCTAAAAGTTTTAGTATTAGCAGGCTAGTTTCTTCACCCGAGCTTCTTGGCGTTTGAAATTCGAATGCTGCGTATATTTAACAACAAACTAATAGATATTATCGATGAAAGTAGTTCTTCATCAATAAACTTGAGATATTAGCAATAAAAATGACTTCTGCACAAGTTCAAATTGCAGATTTTTGATCCTAAGATCTTGTTGAAAACACGAGAATTAGATTGGCATCAAGGCAATTCTAAGAAAGGTTTATTGTAATTTCTATTTAATTTGACACTGATGTTTGGAATTTTACAGTAGTCAAACACATATTTCTGTTCTTTTTTGTAAATTCTGTTTCATTTACATTGAGGGTGTTACGGGCCAATCGAGCTTTTCCGACGACCCGTAACCAAATAGATGGAAAACGGCCTACAGCTTAGCTCAGAGGAGTAGGGGGAGTTCATGAAAATCGCTTACGGGAGGAAATCTTTAGTTGTGTACAGGGTAAGTCAAAATTTGTGGGCACCACCTTCCAAATCCAGCTGATTGTAGGTCCTCGTGGAAGACCGAGAAGCCAACAGCTTACGGGAAAGGAACTCACCTTTATTGTGCCTCCTGCTATATATTTAAGCTTGCAAAATTCTTACACAAACAAGTACAAAAGACACAATAACAGGCAATAAATTGTTAACCCACATATAATTAAATTGTTAAAAATGACAGTACAAGAAAATGACAAGTGATAACGGTATAAGTTCGGACTCGCCGCCACTGGTGCAACGGGATTTACGTTTTTCATACAGCTACGTACACCAGGGACGCTGAAGTGCACAAGAATAAAACAATGATCTGGTAGTTTTATAATTAACAACTAACACCACATATGGCGACTGAAGGTCGTCTTTTTATTTACGTGAAGTTAAATTTGAAGTCTGCAAGTTAACGCGAGCAAAAAAAAGGTTTCATTATCACAACACAAAAACTAGTCTGTTTTTAGCTTGAATTCCGGTGGATGGCTTAGAACGAGATAGGCACAATGTAAGGGCGATTTCCAGATGCAGGGCCAAAAAACGAGAAGGAAGACAACGTTCTTCGGGGCAACGTTGGAACGAGATGTAGCTGTTACGCCCCTGTAGAGGGCTAATTGCTTTCAACGAGGTCAGTTAACGTTGAGACAGAAGCTAGGCTTTTCGGACGACGGAAACAAAACAATTTCCAGCAAAACACTTGCACGGTTTTTTTCTTTTCACATCACTGAGATCCGAACTGAATCGACAGGAGGAATTATTATCCTTAATTGTCCAAAACCAAGGCGAACATTCTGCTACTATTTGTATATCCGACTTAAGTCGATTTAATTTTGCTGTACAGCAAATAGCGATACGGTAAAATTTAGCAGAAGCGCCGCGAAGGAAAAGAAAACGATATTCGAAGTTACGTCCGTCTCTCTTAAGGGTCTTCGACTTTTGTAAGCGCCCTTGATTGATGGTATTTTCGAAGAACGGAGTCTGGCGGAGATCTAAGGCTAACTGAATACGTAACGCGACATGAAGCTGCATCACCCCCCAAAAGATTGCACCATACTTTGAAATGTTATGTAAAAGTTCTAGAATAAGGGACACGTGAGTTCTCGGAAGTGCTTAAGGTCACGCGCGAGAAAAACAAGAATCGGTAATTTCGACACAAAAGGAACTGTCAACATAACTCAAACTTCGAAAGACAAAACAAAATAGCGAGACGGTAACCCAAATTAAGACTGCAATTAAAATAACGTTATTCATTCTTACGAAGCGGCAAACAATTTAAGAAATTAATTCATATAAAGCGGCAAATTTTAACAGAACATAACAAGGGAATATACATTTGCTAAATACACTGACATAAATTAGATTCTTGGGGATGATGGTGGTAATGGTAATGCAGCGGCAAGGCTCTATGCTAAACGCTATCCAAATAGGAGACATCCCAACCCCAAAGGTATTAAAAGAACTGACCTTTGACGTACTTGGTATTTCTCGGATTGTAGACATACCAAAGTCGACAATACGCAGAGCAGAATATTACTCGACAGCGGCCTTTACGATATTCTTTTCGCAAAACAAAATGCAACACTTATTACTATAGCATTATACTGCACGAGTTAGATACTGTGAATGGCTATTAAATCAATATCAGATAGATCCGAATTTTATTAGCATATTTTGTGGACAGATAAGGTGAAATTTACTGGTAACTGGTGTGGAGATGAGTTGATTAATAGTTGATTTGTGTTGTCAGAATCATCGACTGGCCTAGATAATAGTAATGTAATAAATAGTTTTTAATAGATTTCCATAGTAAGAGCAAAGATATTTTCCGTGGAGCACACAACACGTAGATTAGTTCTTGTTTTGCTTAGTGTAAAGAAACTATCTTGCGAAAATTCATATTTTAACTGTTTTATTTTTAGTATGTGCTGCTCACCCTGTACACAACGTTTTCTCATCAAATTGCGAGACAATTTTTAAACTGGTGGTTGTAAACCACAGGTATAAAATTACATGAATGTACATATTTTCCTTGCTTTAATTCTAAACGAATTGTAGTTGCAAGTATTAAGCGATCCACTGGATCATCTCTGCAATTAACAGTTATTTAGATCAAAAATAGAGGTTAATTTTGTAACTTAATACCTACATAAAAGAAGTTTCCCGAAGTTTCGGCTGTGCAGTTCAGTAACTTTGGAAAGATTTAATAAGTATTCGGATTAACTCAACCAATGTTTAGATTAATTTTGAAAGAGTTATTTAATATCATTTAATTGTATGTACTCACCGTGAAAATTAATTAAATAATCTCAGAGAGGAAAGGTACACCAATTACGGATCTCCTCCGTTAGAATTAAATTAACCGGAAGTGTTCAACTTTTACTTTGTGATGAAGGTATTTTTATTTCAGTGCTTTCCACGGTACGAATATGAGGAACGAAGGGGCGGTTATTACTGCATGTGCCGAGAAGGATTTTTCTATCCAGGTGCAAATTTATCTTGGAAAGGATTTTCTGGAGAAGATATAGAGAATGGTCTTCTGAATTCTTACAGGTCAGTTGCTATATGTCTATAAAATTTTATAAAGAACGTTTCAAGTTTCATATCATATAATAGAAGTATACTTTTATTTTATATATTCATTCTGCAAAAGGAAACACGAGCGAATATTCCGCTTTATTGGATATTGAAAATGCAAACGTCTGTTTGTACAAAACTTGAAAGCTGAATTATTGACTACAACGTTAGGTCGGGTTCCTATTCAAAGTAGAAACGTGGTTTTCTAACAGTTTAGCAAATATGTAAAAATATTCCAGCATTTACTTTTTCTACAGACATTTCTGCATCATTCGTGAAATTTTGGTAGTAGTAACAATCATCGAAAGAAATTTGAACTAAATCATGGGATGGATTTAAAATATTTGAGAACAATTTACAAACCCACGAAACTAAAATTAAAATGTAGGATTAATAAATACCATTTCGGTGTTATAAATAAATATATTGACTTTGATTAACGGTATCGAAGCTATATACTAAATCAGAAGGTGTCGACACTTCAGCCGAAAGCTACTACTGAAATCAACCTGTCAGTAAATCATAGTTATTATCCATTTAAGGGTGTATACGATATGCGCTTCGTATATTTGCTTTAGCTGTACAATTCGTTCAAGGAAAACAATAGCATTGTGCTTCACGACCGGAAAGAATTTGTATTGTTCAAGACATTAAACATTGAGGGACAATCAAATATGCCATATACGTAAAATAATAAATCGATAAATTACTGCTATGCTGTTTTTTGTTTTATATGAATGTTATATTTGAAATTGGCAACTGCAATAGAAAACAACTCAATAATAAATGCGTATGTCGTTACAGAGGCCGGTTAAGAGTGGTTTTATAATAGTAACTAAAATTATTAATGAACCAAAACTACTTTTTAATTAAGAAAAGTTAATTTTAACTGCAGTTAATCAATCAACATGTAGTTACTGGAACTAGGTAAGCGTGGTGGTTGTAACTGGAGTTTTACGAACATCCTGTAAAGATACTGCATATATATTTTAAAACATGCAGCGATAAATTTCCAATATATTCACTTTTCATATACAGGGTGTCTATTTGAAAACCTACAATGTGTTATATCTTCGGGAGTACAATAAGTATTGAACTTTTCGAGAAACCTTTTCTACAATCATCATATTTCAGAACCCATTCAATCAGCAGTTACAAATAGTAACACCTCCTCACCCTATTAAGCCTGCCTCCTCTTGATATCATAATCAAGTCGGAGGCTAGGTTAGCGGCGTACAGGCTGAAATACAATCAAAGCTGGGAAACTAGCACTATTTCGGGGCACACCAGGATAGAAAATATTATCATAAACTCATTACTACAAATGAGAAGTGACATGTTGCCAATCAGGCAAAACTGCAATAAACCCTTGTACATGCAGCTAGACTGGAACGAGGGGATAATTCAAAGCCGTGGTCACACTAACAAGCTAATTTGCTATATAGAACGGTCTAAACTGACAGCGACACTGGTGTAGGGATATATGGCGAATCTCCCCAATTTCATGGATATGCTCCTTTGGGGCTACAGTATTCCCAGCAGAAACACAAGCTATAGACATATGTCTGCAGAAGAACATTAAAAGAAATTACAAAGGAAAAGATATTTTCGTCCTAACAGAAAGGCAGGCTGCTATAAACGCCCTAGCTAGTTACCGAATTAATTCAATATTAGTCTGGGATTGTCTACAAAACCTAACAGATGTGGCAAATCATAACAGGGCTAGTGTGGGTGCCGGGACACAAGGGTATACAAGGCAATGAAAATGCTGACACACTTGCAAAGAAGGGATCAAAAACATCTTTTTACTGGCCCCGAACCAGTATTTGGAGTCACCAATACCACAGTACGCAGCCGGTTGATTGGGTGGACAAACAAAAAAACCAAAACCATTGGAACTCCGTGAGTGGATTGAGACATAGTAAAGCAATGCTAAGGAAACCATCCAAAAAACTGACGGATGACATACTGTGTTCCAAATCAGGCTATTGACGGGGCTGATACCGGTTACTTCCACCTTCGAAAGCACATGCATACAATGGGCATCCAGAGATAAGAACCTATCTGCAGACTCTATAATGAGGAGGACGAAACAGCCTCTCATATCATCACCGACTGTGAAGCTCTTGCCAGATGGAGACATACACTCCTGGGAGGAGTAAACTATCGAGAAACTCTAACAAGACAAAAACCTAGTGAAGAGACTACTAAACCTGGTAGAAACGGCAAAACTCTTCATTGAATAGGCGACATGATGAGCGACACAATAAACCTTAAGGCTGCGGTCTTGTGGGATTGTAACCATGTAACAAAAACTGAATTCATGGTGATCACAAAAACACCAAATAATATTGCCGATATAAGAAGGGTATACAAGGCAATGAAAATGCTGACACACTTGCGAAGAAGAGATCAAAAACACCTTTTTACTGTCCCTGAACCAATATTTGGAGTAACCAAAACCACAGTACGCAGCTGGTTGATTGGGTGGACAAACAAAAAAACCAAAATCATTAAAACTCCGTGAGTGGATTGAGACATAGTAAAGCAATGCTAAGGAAACATCCAAAAAACTGACGGATGACATACTGTGTTCCAAATCAGGCTAGTGACGGGGCTGATATCCGGTTACTTCCACCTTCGAAAACACATGCATACAATGGGCATCCAGAGATAAGAACCTATCTGCAGATTCTATAATGAGGCGGACGAAACAGCCTCTCATGTCATCGTCGACTGTGAAGCTCTTGCCAGGTGCAGACATACACTCTTGGGAGGCGCAAACCATCGAGAAACTCTACCAAGACAAAAACCTACTGAAGAGACTACTAAACCTGGTAGAAACGACAAAACTCTTCATTGAATAGGCGACATGATGAGCGACACAATAAGCCTTAAGGCTGCGGTGTTGTGTACCATGTAACAAAAACTAAATTCATGGTGATCACAAAAACACCAAATAATACTCCCGATATAAGAATAAACAATGTGAGTATAGAGAGAGTGAATAAATATAAATACTTACACGCAAGAAATAAGAGTAGGGATTGAAACGGTAAGAATCAAAATGAAACAAATGATCTGTAATAGATACCTAAGCCTGGAAACCTGTATGCAGATAACAAGATATTATGTTTTCCCCATGCTGTTATACGTTATGGAAGCATGGACGCTCAGCCAAGAAATCAGTAAGAAAATAGAATCGTTTGAGCTATGGATCTATAGGCAGATACTAAAAATATCATGGGTAGATAGAATAACGAACGAGGAGGTCCTGCGAAAAATGAACAAAGATCGGGAGTTTCTTTTCACTATTAAGAAACAGAAATTAGAATACCTTGGCCACGTAATGAGAGGAGATAAGTACCGATTACTACAATTGGTTATATAAGGGAAGATATGCGGTAAACGAAGTGTGGGCAGAAGAAAAATATCATGGCTCAAAAACCTCGGACAGTGGTATAGTTGCACTTCGCAAGATCTGTTTAAAGCTGCGATGTCTAAAATAAGAATAGCAATGATGATCGCCAACATCCGTTAGGATACGGCACCTTAAGAAGAAGAACCATATCTCGCCATTAACGCACAAAAAAAAACACCCACCTTGTGATACCCCATTGAAAAACTCTTACAAGATGATATTCCGTAGGAGCAAACATGTTTTTCTTGTTTCGTTTCGTTAAAATTAAGAAATACTCAAGAGGTTTGGAAACAATTATATTAAATCATATTTAAAAATATTAGATTAAATATTCAGAATGATTTCTATTTTTCTCTATGCAATAGCAAAGTTTTCTATTTCATTCTTTCCGAATATTTTGGAAGGTTGGTCACGGAATAGTCCGGTAGTTCTGAAATATTCCTTGTTGCGGTTGTAGGATGGACTGTTGCTGTGTTTTGTAGGCAACAGATTTTAGGTGAATCAATAAAAAGAAATCTAATGA
>JABXWE010021058.1:0-20437 GCA_014611495.1 Limonius californicus | reverse complement strand
GGGGGGGGGGGAACAAGGAATGGTCTCGTGCCAGTACTAATCACTTTGAACCCTGCACCGGACTCGATACTCCGGCACATTTCTTGTAAATGTAAAAAAGGCTGCCAACGCAATTGTGGATGCAGGAAGGCTGGCCTCCATTGCTCCCCGATCTGCACATCGTGCGAAGGGCTGTGTAAAAACGTCGAACTCCCGGCAGACAGCATTGACATTGACGAAGAAGAGACCGAAGAAAGAGACCAAGAACAGACTGAAGAAAGACGCTTACACGATACGGAAGGTATGTCTAATCTCACAATCTATTTCGTAATCACTCATCTCTCCTTAAGATAGGATCACAAGTTGTTGTTTTCTCACTACTTCTTTCATTTTCCAGATGTGCAAACTCCGACGCTGGCGATAGAACAACCCGAACCTGTGCCAGGACTCGCCGCCTTCGAAAAACCTCAGCCAGGACCCTCTAAACGACAACTGCTCATATAATTTGTAATATATAATCATATGTATTGTAATATAATATAATAAAATGCAATAATTTTACAAGATTTTTCGTTGGAATTTCAACTTTTTTGTAACGGAATTTGTACAATTTCGGACTTCATTAAATAACTTGAACGTTACGTAATTTTTGAAAAAATTACCTGTACTTTTACATATACGATCTAAATAAGCTATGTGCAGAGAACTGCGAGGAATTCACTAATTGACAATCTTTAATAATAAATTAAAGTTTTGGAGCGGAAAAAGTGGGTTTTTGCGGAGACAGCCGAAATACGCCTACTTTCAACTAGCGCTTGAGCCCAAAGGGTCCGTCGGAGAAAAAAACCTAAAAAAATAAATTTGTAGGAAATTTTATGTACTTTCATTTTGAACAGGAAGGTTATTTACGAAAAGTTGATAGTTTCCGAGTTATAAGCAGAAAATCGCCAAAAAATGAAAATTTTTACATTTTTTTGCATTTTCTTCAATGTTGCGTCACGAAATTTTGTTAGCAAACGTCAGATTCGGATTCAGCACCCCAAAAAACATATAAAATGGAAGAAATCGAAACTACCCCACAACTTTCCTGGTAAAAACACAATTTGACTGGATTAAAACGGGTGGCGGGTTACTGTCTTGCTGAGCATCTTCTTCTGCGAGCAATAGGCAATCGGACAACCGGCGGCGAGCAAATGAGCTAGAACCTGGTGCGAGCCAGATTTAATTATAGAAAATTTCTGCAGTTCGACGATATACTGACTAAGGCTGAAAGAAAAAACCCTGACCAATTAGCGGATGTGCAAACTGCTCTAACATATTGCGGTCCAGTTAAACCGCAGAAACTCGGCAGAACTAATAGATGTTGCCAAAAAAAGACAAAGAAGGTAAATTAGCCTGTAATAAATGCACGAAAATTATTTGGGAACCACATCGGAGAAAAGTAACTACCACGATATGTATTGATGTAAGATGATGTAAAGAATAATCAGCAGCAACAATCAATAAAATTATTTTCATTATTTTTCTATTTTATGAAGCAAATTTATTTATATTTTGGTGTTTAGAGGTTTACGTTGAGTTTAACAACCGTTTTCAATATTGGTCTCAGTGTTGTTATTATGGAATGTATTTGGCTATATCTAGAAAGTCTAATTTCTGAAAAATATGTGGAGGACCCTAGTGACCCAACTTCGGGCTTTACACAGATTTAGTAACTTAGGTATCTAAGTGTCAAAATTATTACTATCAATACAATCATTATTACTTAAATTTGATCAGTAACTACCGTTTATACTGTTGAATTAAATTGAAAATGTTAGCGATATTAATTACACAAATAGTAACCTGATGACATTAACGTAAGTAATATATTCCTCTATCTATAGTGTTTCCTTTTCCATAACTTTCCACCAACCTTTGAAATTTTGTATCGATTTTCAAACCCTAAACTTTTTGCGCCTTCCCTAATTTAAACTTAATTAAATACCTACCTTATTGATTTAAGGAAACAGAAAGTTACAGTCGTGTAACTTTCTAAAATCTGTGCTAAGTATAAAGTTTGTAGCAACAAATTAACTTTCACGGACAGAATATAAATTTTCATACCTACTTACTCGTTTTACCTCACACAAAAATAACGTGTTTCAGCAGTCTATATGACGTTATCACTTTATTATCACGGTCATAACTACGTACTTACTTGAACTTATACGAAAGAAAAATGATCTTTGCACGCAATACGCTAGGAAAGTGGGAATATTGATAAAAGTTCCTTATTTCTTGACAGAAGTAAAATATTTTCGGACATTCGTTTTACTTTACATTAATCCCACAAATTTTGTTAGCCCGCTCAATCTGACAATGAAAGATTTCCATTATAGGCTCAAATTCCGTGGCGTATATCGAAAGTAAGCTGTTATAGGCTATAGTTATTTACTGCCCGTCACTGAGAGAGCTGATAAAGAATTGAGATTGTTAACAAAGACGCCGGAATCCCTACGGCAAGACAATGTAGGCGTAGGCGGGATCTTCTTAATAGAAACGCCTGAAAAATTAAACGGAAAAATTGTGCTAAAGATGGATCGATGATTAATATTTACCTTGTAGTTCTTTTTCAACAATAACGAAAGTCCCTTTCATCCTTCAGTGCATGAGTAAATTTAAAACCTTTTAGAACTTCCCTCTACAAAGGCAGACCAAAAATCAAACTCCTGTAAGGGTGTAGCAAATATTTGCAGAGGAACAAAGTAACTTAAAGCCCGAAGGGTACCTAGCCAAGATAAATACCATAATTGCACTAGAAAATCGCTCGATGGATACCGGTAGCTTGTCCAAAAAATTCTGTAGTAAAAACAGCATTTATAACATCAAATAAATGCCAAAAATAGATGAACAGAGTCTAATATTTAATTTGCTTCCCTGGATATAAACCTCGACCATGGCACCCTCGTTTGCACGGGCCACCAACACAATTGTATTTTACGGGAGCACAAACTGTTATAAGCCGCCATTAAAATGATGCCTTTTGTGTTTTTTGAACCTGCTTCCAGCTCTTCATACAATTTGCAGAGAGTATTATGCTAGAATAAACATCAAACATGAAAAGGTTCCAGATTCCAATTACGCGATATAAGGGGTTCTAAATTTATATTTAACTACATGTCACATATGAACTTGCCTGAGATTGATTCCTAATACGTATGTTTTCTTATTTAAATTTTCACTAACTGTAAAAATTTGCTCGTTGAATAATTTACTGTTCTATAAAATTCAACTTAAAGCACCGCATCTATCACAGCTTAATATTTTTATTTTGGTTTCATAAACACAAACTATTTAAATGTGGAAGGTAAAGAATCATCTAATAGAATATTGTTTACGTAGTGAATATAAAATATAAATAACGCAGACATGTCTGCTACAACACACTACGTTGCTGACCACGTATTTTATCGCAATGTGTACAAGAAATATTCTGGCTATTTTTCCCATAAAGGCAGTGCAGTAGAAAGTACAGTTGTTTGTTCCTAATTTATTATCAGAATTGTGTACATAATTATATTGAGATGTGTGCTCCTGTTATACAGTGAGAGCAATAGAAATCCAAGTCAAAGACACCCTTGGAATTTGAAAATCTAGTCTTAGATTAATCTGCAATTATTGACAAAGCTGGAGACAGAAGCAAATAAAGTAGGCCTGATAATAAACAAGCCAAAGACGAAATATATGAAAGTTACGAGGAAAAGGAATACATGAATAGAAACATTTCGACTAAATGAATACGAATTTGAAGAAGTACAAGAATTTGTATACCTAGGATCACAACTAAACATTGGAAATAATATAGCAGTTGAGATACAAAGAAGAATCAAAGCAGGAATGAGAAGTTTCTATGCCTATAAAGATTTAATGAGATCCAAATTGATAACCAAAACTTCCAAAATAAAAATCTATAAATCTATTATCAGACCTATTATTACTTATGGATATGAAACACGGTGCACCACGGAAGTCACTGAGAAGCAGCTCCTGATATATGAAAGAAGAATTCTGCGGGAAATATTTGAACCTACCAAATGCGAAGACGGGACATATAGAATAAAAATGAACCACGAATTGGACGAGCTCGTAGGAGGAGAAACTATCGTACGATTCATCAAAGCGCAGCGAATAGCATGGATAGAACATATCACGAGAATGGACATCAATAAAAGAACAAAAACGCTGACGAACTGGCGACCATCAGGTAGAAGGTTAAGTGGAAGATCAAAGAAACAATGGAAGGATGGTGTCCTTAACGATCTGAGTAAGTTACGAATAAGAAACTGGAACACGATAATAAAAAACAGACCCGAATGGAAAAAGATTATTACGCAAGCTAAGACCCACCGAATGTTGTAATGCTAAAGGAAGAAGAAGAAGAAGGATCAGTAATAAGTTCATCTAGCTTTTGCGAAATAGCATTTTGTAAATCTTCTAGATTCTGTGCTCTACTATTAAAAATACTCTTTTTTACATAAGGGAATAGGAAGAAGTCTAAAACTGTAATATTGGGTGACCTTGGTGGAAACAAATGTCTACTAATTAACCGATCATCATAAAAAACGATGTCTAATTTCATCATTACGAAGTTCATTAAAAAAGAGATTAAGGTATTTTAAACATCGGCAGGTATATTTTCTGCAGACAACTTGTAAAATTCTTCTTGAAACAGCGACTCATAAGCCGATCTTTTGTGGATGTAATAGTGTTTCCTCAATATGCGGATTATTTGTTACCCATAATTTCATATTTTGGCTGTTAATGCTAAACCAGGCTTCCTCACTGAACCAAGTAAGATTCAATATGTCATTATTATTTATGTTGTCTAAAAACCAGTGACAATAATTTGTTTTAGGTTGATGAACCATTTGCATTTTGTATGGAAACATGCTCAAATCTTTTTTAATCGTTCGACAAGTACCGTATAACAAATCAATTTCTTGGCTTAGTTTTCTGATTGGCTTAGAAGGACTTGCTTCCATGATATCCCTAACATTATCAATAACTTCTGCAGTTCTTTTCAGTCTTCCAGATAACTTTTTTCTTTCAGCGCTTCTAATTTCTCTAAAATGATTCGCAAAAAATGGCAGTTTAATAGAAATTGTTATGAGTGGAGTTTGCAGCCTCATTCGGATAACGCTGTTGAAATCTGTGGTAGAGGTTTGAAATGAATATTGCAATTTATCATTATCATTCGTTGTACCATTACGAAAATAAGATTGTAATATGAAAATTTTATGTTCCACTGTTAACATCTTTAAATTCACAGTACTGTAATATGTAATTGTAATGACTTTTCCTGTAATCAATTAATTAAATAAATAGCCTAATGAAATTTGAAATGAACTGTCAATTATTAATGTATGACAATTAAAAATATTTATAATGTTTTCATCTTTATAATTACAGATTAATATAAGACAAGACTGTAAAATTCCAAGGGTGTCTTTAACTTGCGTTTTTATTTCTCTCGCAGTACTTTCAAAGCTTCATGTTCAATAATGGTGCTGTATATGTAGGTATTGAATTAAATATTTAGATGCTCAATAGTTGTACTATGTTTTTCGAAGTCATTTTATATCTGGTAGTCAACTATTCCAAATCTTTATAACGGATGATATATAGATAAACCAAGTAGAACGGTATGAATACTTGGGTGCCATAATAAAAAAGGATGGTCTAGAAACAACCGAGATTAAGGACCCATTCGAACAAAGTATTTAAACTCAATTTAGTGGGACAAGCACATCTCAGACAACGTGAAGAAACATACTGGAAAAGAAAGGAAGCAATCTGTTCTAATATGCAGTTGTGGGGTAAGCAGAATATAAAAAAAAATAGTGTTGAAATGAATTATCTGAGAAGCAGCACAAGAATATGCAGAAAATATTAAATCAGTAATACATAACTTAGAAAAACTATGGAAGCTGAGGATACAGTGAACGATCGTATAGAACGGCGAAGCTTGAAATGTTTCGAGCATGTGTTGCGGATGGACAATAGTAGTTGGCCCCAAGAATTATTCAGATGGATTTTTCCAGACAAACGCAAAATATGGGAGCCAAGAAGACCTTAAAGTAAAGGCACTAATAGAACGATGAAGGATCGAGGACTGACAGAACAACATGTCCAAGATAAAAAAAGATAGCATTCACAAACGGAAAGGACAAGCTGCTTAAACCAAGCTTAAAATTTATTCCTAAACTATTATTCTTGCAGTTAGCCTCTGGATTAAATGGTAAAATAAAGATTGGGAGCGATTTTCTTTCATCTTAGTATTTCCGTTGGGTTTTCCATAATTTTTCTGCTATTGGCTTTAATTTTCTTGTTAATGTGTTGGGTCTAAAATTTAACGTATTTTCACGTACAATAATAATTTAAAATCACGTTCTCTGGCCGTTGGAATTAAGAAATACCTTACGTCTTCAATCTGGAAACGGTGCTTTTTCGATTGTGTCTATAATATTCGTTTATTGCCATAGATAACCAGCTAATAATAATTGAATGTTTGTAGTTGTTTTGCATTGATTTTCCTTTAGAACACCGGAGCGATAACACATACGCTCAGGTACTTTTGCGTTAGTTGTGGCTATTTATGTAAATAAAAGTTATTATGAAATTTAGTTGTGGTCCAAAATTATTTTTAAAGTATTTCCTGTTGCCTCAATAGTGTAAATTTCCATGAAAACCTGCATACAAGATTTGGATAAAAATGAATACAAGCCGGCGTCATTTGCAGTCTTTTGTTTATCGATAGCGTTTTTTTCTTCACGGCTACGAATGACATAAATAAATGTCAACAAAGCATGAAACATCAAAATTCAATTATTGCAGGGAAAGTTTCCTTCGTTTAACTTAAATTAATTAACTCGAAGAAGCCAATTAATAAACAACTAAAGTTGATTTAAAGAAAAGAAGTCTAGGAAGAAATAAAATATGTTCATTTAAACGATAAATATAAAATTTTAAAAAGATTTCACTTTTAGATTAGTAGTTAGAATTATTTTCTGAAACTCTTCAACTTTTTCATAAACATTATTTCATCGTATTGAAATTTCTGACATCGTTCAACTGCGATTAGAAGAGGTATTTAAGTAATCTACTTGGTGGTTTACCTTACAAAGAGATGGAACTTCTAAAACAAATTCACAACTTCCTAGAACTAAAGAATATTCAGCATATAAGTGACACTTGACGGATCCAGCGGACTTTTAAAACAAGAGTCTTTCTACGAGGTGGTTAGAAAATTAATTAGTGTGTTTTATCTATTTGTGGAACTTAATTTAATTAATTTAAATTAAAACGGAACAAAATATTAACCTGTTTAACAAATGCTTATAAAATCATAATTAGCGTTCATATTCTTGATTCCTTCTTCTTCGTAATTTCATGTCAAAATGTATGCTACAACCTTCTGTAGTCTTTCACTGTGGTTTTGAAATTAAAAGTCAAACAGCCCAAGATTTATTTTGCGGCATACTTAAGAACTTTGAGATTAAGAGAAAAGTTATTTGCTAGTGGAAATCTCTAAAATTTGATTAATAATTAGAGAGCACTCTTGAAGTCATTTATTTAATGAAGTTATCCAATGAGGGATACACAATAGCAAGTATTTTTGTTGCAACAAAGTGGGACCAATACATTAAAATAATATTATTCATGTTAGGACATACCACAGCAACAATTTTTGGCGACCAGCGTAGGACCATTAACAGAAAATATATTTATTTATTATGTTGCGGATTTCACATAGCAACAATTTATGAGGCACAACGAGGGGCTTATTACAAATAAATGTTTTATTTATAATTGTGGGGATTTTACAGAAATAATTTATGACGCCCAACGTGGGACCAATTAAAGAATGTATGTATTTATGTTAGGTCGATCTAAAGCAATAGGAAGGTAAAGGTTGGTACGGGTCTCGAGGAAGGTATCAATGTCGAATACTTACTCTTCACAAATCTCGAGAAATGCTCCTGCGAATTCTTAGCAGCTCTACCAACAAACCCTATTTCCACGTTCACGTCGTGCCTTCTGACTGTAGTCGTAATAGACTGTAGCTAACGGAAAAGAGTGAAAGGCGGGCTTCCGGCGCCTTAAAACCGGTACCTTTCAGCTAAGGGAGATAACCCCGACAGAAGAATCCGGTCCTCCTGGAGGGGGTTGAGGCAATGGGTTAGCAGCCTAGTTACTCTTAAAAAATAATAATAAACCGCTGAAAACACCAACGCCGAGCCTCGGAAATTGGATGGAAACAAATTACTACAACGTTTAGCGAGAAATAGGACAATGAGAGTTGGAACATGGAACATTCGTACCATGACAAATAGAACGCTAGAAATACTAACTGAGATTAAGGAATACGATCTAGACATCGTGGTACTAACAGAGACGAAGAAAAAGGGTCAGGGAACTGAGAACCTCTCAAGATACCATCAATTGTTGTCAGGACGGGAGAAATCACAAAAAGCACAGGAAGGAGTATCCACACTTATCAAATCATCACTAAAGAAATGTATTAAGGATTACAGATTTATATCAGAGAGAATTATCACACTTAATATAAAGATATACGGACACGAGACTTTCATAATAGGAGTATATGCACGTACAAACAATGCAGGAGTACAACAAAAAGACCAATTCTATGAAGAATTATCGCATGTTTTAAATGATGCTAAACCACATCATGAAATAATCCTAACGGGAGATTTAAATGCAAGGATTAAAGGTCAAATAAATGATGAAGTTTTAGGTCAATTTGCAGAAGAAATAGAAAACGATAATGGGGAAAGACTATTAGAACTATGCAACCAATATCAACTAAAAATAACAAATACGTTTTTTAAACATAAGAACATCCACTGATATACCTGGGAGAAACCATCTATACAGCAGAAATCAATTATTGACTGTGTTATAGTACGACAGAAAACAAATTTTAAGATATATGACTGCAGAGTAAAGAGAGGAGCCAACTGCGGAACTGACCACCATTTGCTAGTAGCAACATTAGTTTTCCCATATACAACCAGACAATAAAATAAGACAATAAAACCAGTAGAAGAAAGAAAGGAAAAAATAGCAATTGAAACAAAGCGATATAAGCTTACCTACTACAACAAGAAAGCATAAAAGCGCTATATGAAAGAAGATTAACGGCAGAACTTAGAAATATAGAGGAAACTGACGATATTGAAGAACAATATAATAGAATCAAAGCCGCTATACATAAAATAGCTAATGAAGCTTTGGGTGAATATGAAAAAGGAAATGACAACAAACTACCTGTTTGGCTAACAGAAGAAATAAAACAATTAATAGAAGAAAAGAAACGTCTGTACAATATCTATTTAACTATTAAGTCTAATGAAACATACCAGGTCTATAAAGGGAAAAATAGGGAATTAAGAAATAAGATAAATGAAGAAAAGAATCAACAATGGGAACAACGATGCAATCAGATAGACAATCGTATTGGTGGTGCGCAATCAACAGAAGTATGGCGTACTGTTAAAAGCATGAAAACTAATATCAAAGATAAATCAACCCCCTTAATAAATCTTACAAAATGGAGAGAACACTACGAATCGTTGTTAATTGAAACGCGGGAGGAGTTTACAGACCATACTAATGAAAATGGAAAAGATACTGCGAATAGTGAACTACAAATAATCACTATCGAGCAATTAAGAAAGAATATTAAAGAAATGAAGAGTGGATGATCCCCAGGACCTGGAAATATATCAATCGAACTGATTAAATGTGGTGGACCGGAATTAGAAGAAAGACCACAAAATTTAATGAATAAATGCCTAAAACAACAGAAAACTCCTTTAGAATGGAAAATATGATATATTACATCATTATATACAAAAGGCGATAGAAAAAACCCTGATAATTATAGAGGACTAAGTGTTAATAGTAGTGTAAGTAGATTATATGGAAAAATCTTACAGAAACGACTACGAGAAAATGTAGAACATAGGATAGGGGAAGACCAAAGTACCCTACAACAACGTTTGGAAAAAAAGATAGGGAGAGGAGATGAAGTACACATGGCATTTACTGACCTACAAAAAGCGTATGATAATGTCCCCAGAAGTAAATTGTGGAGTGCCCTACAGTTAATAGAAACCCATCCACAGTTAATAAAATTCATACAAGAACTTTATGGAAATAACATCGCATACATGAAACAAGGAGGTCAACTATCAAAGGCAATTCATACTACTAAAAGACTTAGACAAGGTTGTAGCATATCACCACTATTATTTAATATTTATGTGGAAATAGCATTGAGAAACTATAAACGAAATTGCGGGGGAACGGGTATACCTATTAATGAACATATTTTATTTACATTAAATTTTGCTGACGACCAGGTAATATTCGCACAGGACGCATATGACCTAGAATTTATGCTTAAGAGACTGTATAATGAATACACAAAGTGGGGTTTACAAATTAGTCTGAGAAAACGGAATACCTTGTGGTAAACTCCGAAACGAAATTTGATGTACTCCTGAACGATGAAACTCGTATAAAACAAGTAAATGAATTTACATATCTGGGAGCAATAATAAATAACAACGGATTAGGTGCAAGAGAAATACGGGAAAGAATACAGAATGCTAGAAAAATCATTGGTGCTTTAAATTCGGTATGGTGGGAAAAAGGAAATACCAAGAAAAATAAGAAAAGAATAGGAAAATTTATGGTCGAAACTGTTTTGTGCTATGGAAGTGAAATATGGACGATGAGAGAAGAAGAAAAGAGAAAAGTGACAGCGGTGGAAATGGATTATCTACGAAGAAGTGCAAGAGTTTCTAGAAGAGAGAGAATAACTAATGAAGAAATAAGAAACCACATGTCAGCTCCCGAAACTATAGTAGAAAGAATAGAAAAGAGAAGTTTGAAATGGTTCGGACACCTTTTAAGGATGGAGGATAGTCGATGGCCCAAACGTGTATTTTGCTGGGTACCACCAGGGAAAAGAAAAAAAGGGCGACCCAGGAAATCTTGGAATGAAGATGTGAGAACGGCGATGAGAGAAAGAAACCTGGAAGAAGATATGGTGTATGACCGAGAGGCATGGCGACGGGGAGTGGGAAGACAGAGACTTGCTGTATAATTATGTATATTGTATAATGAATACATTGTAATATTGTATGTACATAATTAATCCCATATATGATCTAAAGCAATATGTATATTTTAGGTGTCCACATGTGTGCTTTATACCAATACAAGAAGCTATTTCATTACTCTACATCGTTACTAAGCAAAGGAATGTATTTACGTTTAGTTAGACGTACCTGCTTTGCACGTTACACCCAGGAGTTAGAGTTTGACCTTCAAATTAGTAACCAGAGTATTTTATGTTATGCTGTGTACAGTACTGTCTTAATGCTTCTTACAATAACTTATTATAGTCTTCCAAATGATACTTCTTTCTTAGAGTGCTTTATCTCTTACGAGACGTAGCGATCTTATCTCCTATGATGTGTTGCGCGTTTAGAGTGTCACAAACATAGAGGACCTACAGCTTAACATGGGCTCCGAACCACGGGAAGTGTAAACGCTTCTAATCCAGAGAAGATTTACTAGGCAGATTACCTGGCTGGTTTGCCATTGCCTTGCTAGGGATAACGGCTGTTAAAAATGCAATGTTCCGGTACTAGGAATTGAACCCAGGACCTTCGGCGTAAAAGTCTAACGCGCTAACCTCTAACACACGGCCGCCAACCAAATGATACTACATGAGATTAATGTAAAGTATTACTAATGCATATAATAAATACTTAAATCTCGTTTACGACGATTAAATATAGAAAAATCAACCAAAATACACAAAAATATAAATGTTTTAACATTGTTTCAACTCAAATGCACCTCTAACTATGGATAATTATTATATTGCAAAACGTTACACCTATTTATGTCACGAACAAAAGAAACAATTGAAAAGAATTGCAATAAATCTACATTGAACGAAAACACGTTGTTCATTGTTTGCCCAGAAATAAATAATCAACAATCATGGCGGACTGTAGAAAAACTTCTGGAATAATAGTTTTTCTGTTAGTGGTTGTGATTTTATGGCGTTTTTGCGGATTCAGATCGAAACAATATAAAAATACGTCGCAACAGAGCGAGAAATATATACTCTACTGGATGCCGCTGTGGCAAAAAGACGTGTTTTCCAATGGTAACAGCAAAATCGGCCCATTTCAACACTGCAAATTTAAAAATTGTATTGCAACGCACCACAGGGGACAGGTTCCGATGGAGAGGTTCGATGCTATAATCTTCGATGGTACAAAAAACGATTTATATTACAAGAAACCGTGGAAGAGAACACCAAGACAGAGATATATCTTTGCTACCTTGGAAACCCCTTTATCTGGTTTTTCAGAAGCCATGAAATTGTATACTTCCTTCTATAATTGGACCATGACGTATAGGCATGTATTAACATTTTAAATCTATCTATTAAAATCTATGACTGGGTTTACAGGTTAGATTCTGATATACCTATGCGTTACGGAAACATAATCAAAAACAATACCCACTACACCACTCCTGATTTAGATTTCGTAGAACATAAAACTGGGTTGGTTGCTTGGATTGTGTCTAATTGCAGAACATCAAACAACAGAAAAAAAGTGTTCGATAAATTACATGAAGTTTTAAGCATTGATGTGTACGGTGAATGTGGTAATTTTACTTGTCCTGGAGAAAGTGAAAAGCGCAGTGAGTTTTTTGAACCTTGCTATGACTTCGTTGCGCAAAAATATAAATTTTATCTATCTTTCGAAAACACTCACTGTAAGGACTACGTTACTGAAAAACTTTACATGGCTTTAGAAAGAAACATCGTTCCCATCGTGTACGGATGGGTAGATTACGAGTATTTTGCACCTCCCAATTCTATTATTGTAGTAGAGAAATTTCAAAGTGTAACAGAGCTGGCAAACTATATAATTCACTTAAATAATACTCCCGAGGAGTATTTAAAGTATTTCGAATGGAAGAAAGAATATTATGTCAACAGATTTTTGGGTGAATCTGCGTGCACCCTTTGCAAAATGTTGAACAATCCTTTGGAACCATCCAAAGTATATTATAACTTGTATGAGTGGTGGACAGGTCTAAACCATAGTTTCTGCAAAGTTATTACCTAAACCGCAGCTGGAAATCCGACAAAAAGAAAACAGAATTGTATTTTATGGTTAGAAAATTTCATTATTGGAAAAAACTCTAAAGCTCGTGAATGTTCTAGTTCCAACTACTTTTTATACATTCTAAAGTATGGACAATGACAAGTGTTGCAGTTTCACAATCAAAAAATTGTAATAGTGTTACCTAACTTAACCTAGACGTAAAGTAATATAAGTAGTATACTACTCTTTTCGTACTATTGTGTAACGCAGAATACCTTGAAAACTCGTTTTGAAATTTTGCTTTCTTAATTAATTACACTACTCGTGTAACGCTTTTCTTAGCTTATTAACAGCTTGTTGTCTGCCTTACATTTGTCATTTTATTTATCCGATTTTACGTATTCTCCTGGCAACGTGATATAATGTTGGTTGTCTCTTACCCGAAAATGCTATTGAAAATATAACAACTTTTTTCTACAAACGTCAGTAAAAGTTTAATTTTTAACGCATGCTGTCAGTGTCTAAAATGTGATTTTGTGGCACTAGTGCTAATTTACTATTAACACTGGTGCGTAAAAAATTTAAGAAATTTTAAATCAAAGGAATATTTATTTACTTAATTAAATGTACAGTTATAGAAACTGCAGTTAGAATAAGTAATCTGAAGTGGATAGTGTTTTACTTGCAAACAAAAAAATTTCTTTGGCGCTGTCACGAGATTTGAAGTTGCTTGTCAACAAACGATCGAATTTTCATTACCTTAGCAACAATAAACTTCATGAATAACTGGGTTTCAAAACGATATTTTATAAATTTAATAACGTAAGAAATGCATTGATTTGTGCTTTTAATGGTGTTTGTAGAAAAAATAGTGTATGATATATGTGCTAAAAGTGATTTTATTCTCACAAAATAAAATGTCACTTTTAGCACTTATATCATAAATAACTATTGTGGATACTTCTGTTATACTTATTTGGCTTTCTTTAGAAAAGTCAGTAGGTCTTAAAAATGATATCAACGTGCCTCTTTGTCAATGTCACGGTTACAGATTCGGTACATTTGGAAAGATACTTTATTAAGAGCGAAAAGGTGGATGTGTAAAAGTCTTTGATGTTGCTATCAAATGTAAAAGAAAATACCTACCGTCCTTTAAATAGGAATACGTCAATACACATTAGTTTGGTTTCTGTTATCTGTAGATCCAGCAAAACAATAATAAAAGCTTTGTTTGTAACTTATTTATTTCAGCAAACTATTAATAAAACTAACACAATGCATATACAATTCATAAATAATAATAATTAATAGCTTTATTGAAACTGAATTACCATCTACCGTATTAGTTTAATTTGGTGTCATACAACCTATCGGCGGATGTTTTTAGTACGAACATATTGTTTATTTCATTTCCTGTAGTTTACCCAAACTGATACTAACAGCTTACTGTACATATTTCTTCGTGGCAATAATTATCGGCCATTTTAAAATGCACAAACTTCTTTTATAAATCGAATAAGTTTTTATCGAATTTAACCCCGCATAACATGAATTATTCGAATTTAATGCTCTTCAGCTCAAAAGCTATTAATCGAGTTGACAACAACTTTAAGTTATTTAACTAAATCCAATTAAACGTTTTGACTGATTTGAAAAACGGCGCTCCATAATGTTGAACTACTCAAAAATATATTTCTCGAAAACTACGAAAGGATTGATATTAAATTTTATAACGTAATAGATACGAACCGACTTGAAAAACTACTTTTCATTTACTACGGAAGCTCGTCTTTGAGGTCTATAAATTTTCTAAAATTAAAATGTACAGATTTCATTGAATCTCATTGATATTTTTGTATTCCATCGCAGAAACATCAGTTCTGTGCTGGTTTTGAATTCTAAAATGGCGAGAACGGTATTATTAATACTAAAGTTGTAGTAACTTTGCATATAAAAAAGATTATTAGTTTTAATAGACTTAATCAAATTAACAGGGAAAACATTAGGTAATGTTTCATGTAAGTTGTGTAAATTGTAAGGCAGTTTGCTTTATATTTAGTGCCAGTGAAACACTTTAATTCAATTCAGGTGAATCTAATGTTTAACTTTTGAAACTTAAACAGTGTATTTTAATACTAAACTTAAGGAAAACCTTAACAGTTAAACTTTCGTAGCATTTCAGTTCACGCAGTTTTAAACTGCTTTCACTGAATAAGTCGATTGGATGTCCTACAAATAATTCACACTAAGACTGTTTAATAGATTTCGCTTGTAAACAAAACAGGCAATGAGCGCATGGTATAAAAACCAAAAACCTTTAACTAACCCTTGGTCACAGATTTCAGTGCAGGTGGCTTAAGAACAGAAGTCGCAAGCCCTAAATGCACCAACTTTTACAACTTCTGGAAATTTCTGTGTAAACATGAATCTAAAGGTATATTTATTATTATAGAACGTAGAGAATTTAGTTGGAATAGGTGACATTAGCTAGAGGACAGTATAAAGTTTAGTGACCCCAGTATATCGTAGCGAACAGAGAATGTTAACTTGAAGGGAATGTGCCAGAATATTTCCTTTGCGATAGGAGAGAGGTTCTGGTTCCTTTAAGATGTAAAACTAATTTTAGAAAAGCGAGTTAAGAAAATATGACCACATATATAGATGTGCTATCTTATTCCTAATTGTTTCATCAAGCTTAATATGTATTCCTAAACTATTATTATATGAGTAAGTATCTGGAATAATTTATTAAACCAGATTTGAAAATAATGTTCTTATAGTCTGGTTATTTACGATGGGTATTTCTTCTGATTCGGCTACTTGATTCTTCAACATCGCAAGCTTGTGTTGAGCTGTTTCCGTCAATCGAGTAGGTTTTCAAGATTTTACAATGCCTACTAGTGGTTTCTGATCTGCTGTAACGAAGCGTTACTATTTTTTTATGTTTTTTTTTATTTAGAACTCCGTTTAATTTGTTGACATGCCATTTACCGTTTAGAAGTTTATTAAATTGATTTTTATTAGTATTATTGTGTACCGACCGATGATTTTCCGAATGCACCCCGTATTATTTGCATATTCACCGAAATAGGTGAATGTAATTGCTAACCGTTGATTTAATTTACGTTTCATAGCCGCTTAAGGTAATTTGTTTATTATGTGCCGTATCACCGCATGTTGCATTATTGTTATGCTTATCAGAGGCTGTTTTGATTAGATTTCAAACACCGTTTATTTTATTTGCTTTCATTTTAGGAATGTTTATTGATTTATTTGAATACATTTATGTGCCGTTAGATTTATATTTAGAACCGAATAAGATAATTTATTTATTGTACGCCATTTGGCAATTTTATAAATTTATATTTTGGTTTGTTAGCAGGAATAGCTTCCGTTTTATTTTGTACCGATTATTAGAGTTGTGTTTGATTGCCGGTAGCATTTTTATATGATTATTTGACTGTACTAATCACGTCCGAAACCCATAATTTGGTTTATTTGACTTGCATTTACGCTCGAAAATCTGATAATCGCTTCTTCGGCGTAAAGGCAGTGGGGCACCGCGTTGTATCCCACTCTTGGCTAAAATGCGTGAATTGAACCGAATTTAGTAAATACCGTTAGCCGGCGGGTATAAATACAGCCCTTCGAGCATTAAACAGTCAGTTCTTACACTCGACCCAGCTCTTCTAGAAGACCAGCCGACCAGAGAAGGAATCAAGGTACAATCCAACCCCGAGGCACCGTTTGGGTAAGGACTTGTATTATTTCGGCATTGTTTTGATTTCAATCATTTTTTATATACCGTTCTCTCTCTCTCTCTCTCTCTCTCTCTCCCTCTCGCACTCGCTCTTTTTCCACCAACCGACCCCGCACCTTTCCCTCCTTACGGAGTTCACCACCGCTGCGACTGTCCTGAGGTGGTGTTTCTCCGATCCCGTCTCTCTCTCTCCGCCTTACGGCTGCGCTTGACCTGACGTAAGTTTCCCTACGGAATTCACCACCGCTGCGACTGTCCTGAGGTGGTGTTTTTCCGATCCCGTTTCTCTCTCTCCCCTTACGGCTGCGCTTGACCTGACGTAAGTTTTCCTTACGGAGTTCACCATCGCTGCGACTGTCCTGAGGTGGTGTTTTTCCGATCCCGTTTCTCTCTCTCCCCTTTACGGCTGCGCTTGCCCTGACGTAAGGTTCCTTCCGGAGTGCACCGTCGCTGCGTTTGTCCTGAGGCGGTGTATTCCACCTTATTTTCTCTTCTTGTTAAAGAGAGAGAACCGTTTGTAGTCCGTTCATACCGGGGGTTTTGAACCACCAGTTGCCGAAATATACGAGCTCCTATCTCACATAGCAGCGTCCTCGTCTGGCAGCTACTGTGCAACTTCCGTACTGTTGTCATAGTAGCTACCGTGTTTTGCTACCGTATTGCTACCATATTTTGCTACCGTATTGCTACCATATTTTGCTACCGTATTGCTACCATATTTTGCTACCGTATTGCTACCGTATTTTTGCTACTGTATTGCTACCATATTTGCTACTGTATTGCTACCGTATTTGCTACCGTTTGCTACTGAATTGCTACTGTATCTGATACCATTTGTTTGTTATTGTTGCTGTGAATGTATGCCTAACTGCCAAATATATGTATTAAACCTTTCTGTTTTGATCATTTACCAACCGAGCAGACTTAGGTGCTTAAGGCCGCTTCTCGAGAGTGCAGGTAAATAAAACAGACCCCTGGACACCGACGTCTTCAACTGCAGTTACCCAGGTCTTCGTTATCCATCCCAGGATTACGAAGCTGTTCCGGAAGAGTAAACTTCTTAACAAATCTGGCGCCCGAGGCAATCTCCGCAATTGCACGTAAAAAGCAGACGTGCAATTGATCCCGTTAAGCCGAGTAAAAGTAAAGAGCGTCACATATTATTAGTTACATTGTTGGCGTACCACGGGTTGGAAGTAATGTTCCCAGTTGTATTGGCATTGGGATTAGTGGGCCCAATTATGCGTGGATAAGTTTTATTGCTAAGTTTTTTGATATAAGGGCAACCCCTATAGTTAGCCGTGTGTCCTCCTCCACAGTTAACACATGCAGGTTTAGTTGCCGCAAGTTTTTTACATTCACGGTAGTGATGGTGTTCTGTGGGGGAAAATGGCAATAGTTTTTCGTATGCCCTAAGCGCTGGCAGTTGGTACATTGTGGAGTATCGGAGTTTTTACGCCGGGGCTCAACGGATACTACGCAGTATAATAATCCTGTGAGGTTAAATATATCTTTGGCCTGATCTGTTTTATTTAATTCGACTGCAATAAGTAGCATGGGAATTTTCTTCGCATTCAATAACCGCGTTGTTTTAATAACAGGGTATTTTAGTTTAAGTTCTGTATTGATTTCTTCTTCTGAGAGTGATAAGGGAACAATACGTATTATTACTGAGATGTTGGACTTTTCAGGGTTTTGGCACGTATAGAAATTTACCTTTTGTTCCTCATAGAATTTTGTAAGTTTTCTGTAGTCCTCAGCATTATTTAAATTTTTTCTTAATTGGTTACCCTTCAGTGACGTAGAAAAATCATCTTTGACTATGCCTTTGACATCTGTGACAATATTTTGGTAATGTATGCCATTTGGTAGGAATATTGGAGGGATTTTTGGTTTCTCCATCTTCTCTGTCACTTGCATAGGATTATCCGTGTTTTTTGGTCGGTCGGCGTTGGAATGAGTCCTTTGGATTGTTTGTAGAACGTAATATCTGTTTTGAGTAATAAGCTTGTTTTCATTAAATGCATATCGCTTATTTATGTCGTCATCTTCAGGAGATGGTAATGATCGGTTTTTGGGGTTAACGTCATTTATCTGCGTGTTATCGTAATCCATTGTTGTTAAATTAGGGGCTGCATGAGTCCCCTTGTAGGTCAAGGTAGATTGTTCCAGTTGAAATACATTATTGTCGTTGATTTATACAGCTGGATTGTTGTAAAAATAAACCTGCATCACAATAATTTAAAGAACACAATAAAGAGTTTATCAAAGTTTTTTGGCACAGCCGGGCCGCGCCGCTATCGGCGCAATAGCGACAGCATCACTCTCCGTTGTTTCACTAGTACCAGCGTGAGGTGAAAACAGGATAAATGATTATTGTTTATAGTTGTTATTATAAAGTATAACTACGAAAGATTGCTACACAATTATGCACGTCCGTGTTCTAGCTAGTCGCACTTGGAACTTAGTAGTCTTCTTTGATTTGCGCTATTATCGCGTTTACTTCTTTTCTTATCTGTATATAGTTTTGGGATTCATCTTGGTTCCTTGGTGTTGGAGATACATCTCAAGTATGCTAGGCGCTTTTCCTCAGCTTGATTTCTTGGTTGAACCATGGTGTTTTACCGTGTTCAGCATTAATATTTATTTTTCTTGTGTCCAAGGCCTCTTCGGCCCCAGTCCGTATGTTCTTCTTTATTTTTTCCCAACTTTGTTCAACGGTGTCTTCTGTTTTAACCTCGTTGTTATTTATGTTTTCCAATCTTTTTCAGTGTAGTTGCTTAGCGCAGTCATTTTCTAAAGATTCAATATTAAGTTTGTTTACATATTTAGGTAATTTTCTTTTAGATAGTTTATTTTTATTCTTAATTTACATAGCACCATTGTATGATCTGAGCCTATGTTAGGCGATGCGAGAGCTCGTACGTCGAGGATGTGTTCTGGCAGAATGGCCCGATTTGTAATTATGGAATCGATTACAGATTCTTGATCTCTTGTGTTTCTAGTGTGCATGTATTGTTAAAGATATTGTATTATTTCTCTTCCTATTCTGCTATTCAGGTCGCCTATGATAAGAATGTTGCTATTATTGTTTATCATGTCTATTTCGGATTGTAGTTTATTATAGAAGTCTTCCCTTTCCTCTCGCTGCTAGGCGCTATCTGGCGCATATACTGATATCGCACGTAGTTTTTCTTCCGTTATTTTAATTGTTATTATTAGTATTCTGTCGTTGACCTATTTAATGTCATGGATGTTAGATTGGTATTTTTTGTGTATCGGCATTCCTATTCTCGAGGCGGCTTTTGCTTCTTTGTTCTTTCCACTCTACGCAAATAAGTAGTTTTGGTGTTGTAACTTTTTCTTTCTTGCCTCGGAGAAGGCGCATATATCGAGTTTGTGGTTCTGCATTCCCAATATCACTTCCTATTAATTCCTTGTTAATAATAATAATTCAAATGACGTTTGTTAATGTTAGTAGCGTTTG
>JABXWE010021057.1:0-25631 GCA_014611495.1 Limonius californicus | reverse complement strand
AAAATATTCCTCCTTTCATTATTTCAATTGGGGAATCTGATTCAGAATCGGAGGGTGCCGATGATTCAGATACTTCTAGTGATAGCATGAAGGTGTAATAGGGTAGGGGATATTCTATACATACGATTTGAGTTCAGAATTCTCGTGTAAAAAGAACAGCAATATGTATTTGGTATGTGTTACGACAACATTTAAATTATAGTTATTATTTTATTTATAATGAAATCATTATTATATCTAAGTATTATTAACCAATATTGAGCAGCAATAGGCGGACGTTAAATGAACAAACAAGCTCCACTGACAATTGACTGACAAATTTCAATGATACCACACATTCCCCCAGATTTCCACAGCCTGTTGGATGGCAAATCAATCGTGAATAGATTATGATGTCAGTATTTTCAAATGTTGACAGTATTCTTAGGTGTATAAATTTAATTTAGGCATAAACTGTATATATTTTGGTGATTCAATTAAATAAATGTAAAGTGTAACAATATCTGAGTAAAATCAACCATGTGTGCGTAACTAATTGAGAATTCTAAGGTAGCATTCTTGACCTCAAGAGGGTGGAAATACGAAGCAGACGTTTTAAGTACGGGGGCGGACGAAAGAAAGCCCGTGTGCGAAGGGGAGATGGTTGTGACATCTTGTTTGGGTTGCACGTGTTATGCATGTAGCTAGCTAATTATTATAGTGCACTAGCGATTGAATGTTCTGGTATGTAGCTACAATTAGATAAAGTGTGAATGCTGATCAATATTGCTAGTTATATGAGTGTGCTTGTGATTGAGAGCACTCGGAGTTTGGCCAGGTGATATTGAAAGCTTATATAAGTGTGGCTAGCTACGGTGTTTTACGGAATTGCCAGCTGCAGTAGACTCCAAAGGGGCAGTAGACTCCAGAATCCTGTGTTGGACAGTTCGCTCGGTTGTCACAGACACTTCCCCTATTGGCACCTTAGGGTGCACAGAACCGTACATTGGGGCAGTAGAATCCAGAATCCTGTGACATATACGTTCTAAGCAATTCAACGCGTGTTACAGAGACATAGGTGGAGGGTACTCCTCCCCTATTGATTCTTTCGAGAGTGCGCCAGTGCTGCTAGTTTTCAGGTGTTCAAATGGTATTAAAATAGAAGCAATTTTCTAATGGTCAATGATGTGATAGTTAACCATCAGCTGGGCAGACCAATCAAAGGGTTAATTATTCCATCCAAGTGTTACCAGTAAACTGCCCGTACAACGCAGTGAAAGGGGTGGAGCTCCCGGTGAATTACACTACAGTACTCAATAACAGCAACAGATTGGTGAGTCCTTTTCTTTTTCATGTTTCCGTATGTGGCGTCGCTTACTTGTGACCCTCGTCTGTCAATGAATATCCTGACCATGTGAGGGCGAGATTGACAGTACTTCTTCAGTGTTCAACACGCCACGATTGGGGATATATCACCACCGGTTTCCCCCAGCTCGCCCATAGTTGAGGAAAATGAAGGTAAAAAACAACATTGAAACAGTTTATAGCGGCGTACCGAAAGATGCCGGAATTATGGAATTCTTCATCAAAAGAATATAGCAATAGAGATAAAAAAAGTTGGGGTACCAAAAGTTATTAAACATATATAAAAGCATTAAAAAAGACGCCACTATTGATGATGTTAAGAAGAAAATAAATACTCTAAGGAGTAATTACCGAAAAGAATTACGAAAAATTAAAGATTTGAAACGAACTAGTACCGGTACCGATGATATATAAGAACCTACCACCTGGTTATTTGTAAAACTGAAAATTTTAAGCAATGTGGAGACGCCAGACCCAAACAGGAATACACTTAAGACACAGTAAGTATAGATATCAATTTATTTATTAATTTAATCATTGATAACATTATTTTGAAAGGACACCTGTCTGTCATTATTAAAATATTTGCTATAAAGTTCCCTAAATTGCTTTGCATTTCTTGATGAATTTCTGTATGTTCCTCGTTGCATTGGAGTTAACACATGTGCTGTTCTTTCACATCCTCTTTCTATTTCACCTGTCCATATATTTTCGGTTTCTACAATATTGTTGTAATAATTAGTTGATGCTTTCGTATTAAAAAAATTATGTAAATAACAACAAACCTAAGTAATAGTACTTCCAAATCTGGTAACAATTACCCCAAAAGCGTTTTCAATGACTCTTCATGCTCGCGATAATCTGTAGTTAAAAATTCGAAGATCTCCTGTTAAGTTCTTCTGTATTCGGCAGATTTGAGGGGTGGGGAACGTTTAATGACTTATTTTGCAGAAGTTCCCAACATTTTGAGTGATAAATAACTCCGCCGCCGTCTGAAATTCGTCCACTCGTTCCTGCATCGGCCATAAGAAATTCATATTTAGCATTTACAATCGCCAGCAACACTACTCTAAAAGTCCCTTTATAATTGAATATCTGGAACTTGAATTTACTGGTTTTACAATATGTATATGCTTCCCATCTATAGCTCGAATTCCAAAATTGCCATTTTGTTCCGAATTCTGAAGCAACATTTTTGCATCCTTCTTCGGTCATTGGAAGTTGAAACAAAATTTTATTAAAATAAGTAATTGGTAAACATTGTTGCAGTTGTTAAATGTTTCATGATTTTATTACAGGAATGTACAGAATATAAGGCAACTCATACACTGCCAAGGCTTGCCAGGCAAGTAAAGGTATAGCTGAAACACAAGAAAACAAACAATTACTGTCTTTTGCCTGCAAATATTTATCATAAGAGGATGCTGTAGAAGACTATCCCATCGCAAAAGTATGGGCGAATACGAGGGGGTATTGATAAGTACTTAGCCTACCATATAAAACGTCACAATATTTCAAAACAAAATTTTATTTATTCTACATAATCTCCTTTAAGACTTATACATTTAGCAGAACCTTCATAAAGTAATTCTAAACCATTTAAAAAAATATATTTGTCTTGGTCTGCAAACCATTCCTCAACGGCACATATTGCTTCGTCATTTGTCGAAAATCTTTTACCTTTCAAATGTTTTTTGAGTTTTGGGAACAAATAATAGTCTGACGGTGCTAAATTTGGAGAACAGGGCGGGTGGTCAACCAATTCAAAACCAATTACTTCAATTTTTGCAGTGCAATCAACGACTTGTGAGCAGGAGCGTTGTCTTGCAAAAAGAGCACACCTCTGGCAAGTTTGCCGCGGCGTTTTTCCACAATTTTCTTACGTAATTTAGTTAGCAACTCAGTATAATATGCTCCTGTGATAGTTCTACTCCGTTCCAAATAATCTATCAGAATTATCCCATCTTTGTCCCAGAAAACGGAAGCAAGAATCTTACCAGCGGATTTTTGAACACGGAATTTTTTGGGTCGTGGAGAACCAACATGCTTCCACTGTTTGGATTGCTCTTTAGTCTCTGGGTCATAGTGATGGATTCATGTTTCGTCCATAGTAACAAGCCGATCCAAAAAGTTTGAAGAATCTTCTGCAAAACGGCGGTAGATTTCCTTTGACGTTGTCAATCGAACACCCTTCTAACCAACGTTCAAGCATCTTGGAATCCATTTGGCCAAAAGCTTTCTCATACCCAAGTCGTGAAGAATGACGTGACACACACGTTAATAGGAAATGTGCAATGCTTCTGCAATATTCTTAATCCCAATACGTCGATTTTCTAAAATTATATCATGGACAGAATCAACGTTTTCCGGAGTGGTCACAGAAATTAGTCTTAAACGCCGATGCTCATCTTTCTTATCTGATCTGCCTCCCCCAGTTTTTAATAGTCGCGTATGAAGAACACTGATCACCTAAGGTTTCTATTATGTCAGCAAAAATTTCTTTGCCCGATAATCCTTTCAAAAATAAATATTAATAACTGGCCGAAACTCGATTTTTTCAAATTCTATCTTTTTCTTAGACATTGTATTTCTGTTTCTTTTTACTTTTTGGAATAAAATATAATGTAAATTTACTTATCTTAATATATTCTCTTAAAACATCAGCTGTGGCTTCGCAGGACTCCATGACAATTTCACTTATCGTTGTTGGGGCGATAAGAGTAGAAAATTTAAAATCCTCAAATGATCTACCGGTTGCCGGAAACCGAAACATTAAAGCCAACCTTTCGTTGGCTGATATTGGCTGTCTCATATTTGTATGTTGCTTCGCAAATAATTCATCATATAAATCGCTGTTCATTCGAAAATGGTTACGGTAGTCTTCGGCATTCGTTTGTTTTATGTAATTCAAAAGGTTGTTCAAATGGGCGAATTTCTTTCTTTCTAGAAACCACTTTTTTTACCCAGCTGTTTTTTCACTTCTTTCCTCGTTATTAAACTTGCTAAAATAATAGCAACACAAGCTTTTTCTCTGTTATTCATTTTTAGATCACACTTAAGCAAAAACTTGTGCACAACTGATTACTGATGGTGATACTGACCGTGTGAGGGCTACCATCAGTATATTGATAGTAAAAATACTGACAGTAATATTTATCGCCTGAGAGCCGCTTTACATACATACAGGGATCAAAAATTTAGTGGATAATACCGCGTTATTTTTCCTTCAATTTTAAACAGTTAAAAATTCATCCCGTTACCTTTTTAACGTTCCCGTGACGATTCCCATTTTAAGAAAAACTCTGTACCTCTGTTCGTAGATTTTGTGTGATTTAAAACAGTTAGTTCGTTGTTTATCCGGAATAATTTTTAATACATAATCCGATCTGATCTGTGGTGTAACTTCCGTCCTTCGTTCCTTGTTGTGACTGGTAGCGACGTCATCCTACCTGCTGTCTCTTCATCTCTTCATTCAGTGACTTCCATCAAGTAAAAAACTCCTTTTTGCTTTCTTCAACTATCGCCGAATTAAGATAAAAACCATCCATATATACAGATATTAGTGGAAAATGTCAGCAGTGATTTCTTATGTGCAAAGTGTTTAAATTTGAGGAAAATAGAATTAGTCTTTTTTTTAAGAAATAAAGCAATTTTCTGTTGTTAATTGTTTGATGATTTATAACAAACGGTATTTGTTTTATAAACTTAGCTGATACTGACTATGGAGTTTTTGTTTATGATAAATGTCGGCGAGAGGAAAAGATTCTGAGTTCTCGAAGTCCTTTCATTATATTTACTTTATAGCTAGACCAATATTAGTCTTTGCTTTACCATTTTAGCATGCAAGCAACTGTATAAACCTTTTATTTAATATATTATATGCCCACTGTTTACATAGTTTATGACTTGATATTTTTGTGTATTTTCCTTTTTGCAGGCATGTTGTAAGACATATTCACAGAAAGATGAAACACATTGAAGCTGGTTTGATTCCCCGTAAGCTGTAAGTCCTCGGTGCTTTTACAAGGATCTTCGTTTAGCTGTGACTTGAAAGAGGGACCTACTGATTTTGACTTACTCTATACCCTGTACATTTTAAAAATTCTTCTCTTCCTGTAACAGTTTTCCGCGGACGCTCTCTCTTTTCTGTGCTAGCCGAATATCCTTTTCCATCGGTTTGTTGCAAGCTGACGAAAGTTGTCGTTTGGACCGTAACAACCGTTGGTCTCATTTTAGATCAGTCTTGGTTTGCAGTCTTTTTTGCCGTTTTTTTTCCTGCCTATCCATACTGTCTTAGCTGAGCTCTTGAGGCGATTTAAGGTAAGTTCGCAATGCTTTATTTTTTTACTCTGTTCAATGTTATTTTGATTTTGTATACTTTGAAAATATTGTATCTCTGTACTTGTAGTTTACACTGTTAGTCAGACTGCAAGCCCCAAGAATATATTTCAAAATTAACCAATTTTGTACATACAATTTCCCTGTTGATTGCTTATTCGTCTTTCTGAGTAGTTCTTTGCAGTTAAGTTGTTCTAGTTCATCATTTTCAAGCTAAATCGCGTGTAAGCACCTTTCTCTTCTCCAATGGTCGTAGTCTTAAAAACGGTTAACATTATTTTTCATAGCCATGTACTTATTTAGCATAATGCTGCGAATACACGTTTTCTACGTAAACTGCTTCCATGAACTTTCTTTGCTCCATATTCCTATATTCCAAGGTGAATTGTCTAATTTAGATTTTACATTTAGTAGTCATCTATGAATATTGTGAATAACGCAGGGATCACAGTACAACCTTGTTTCAATAGCGTTTATATATGAAATGTTTGTGAATGATTGCAGGATGTTCCCACTATGCTAGCTGGGAGTATTAACGCGCTTCAGTTTCGCAGGCAAAATGAGGATTTGAATATGTTCAGCCAGTAACTACGACGAGCTGACTCAATAATTATTAGTGACGTACTAAACCTTGTCAGTTTCGTATTAAATCAAGAAAATGTTTTAAAATAAGTCTCTCTGTAGGCTTCAGTTTCTTTTTAAACCCCTTTCAGTAGATTCTGCTCTACTTTAGATATACATTGTAAATAATTATTTAGTGTTTCCAGCGAGATCTTCATGATTTCATAAGCTTGGAAGCTGTTGGGTTTATAATAAAAGTGTTAGATACGAAGTATTATTATTGTTATTTTTAAATTTTTAGCCAATAATTGTACTTTCCCACACAAGTATTCAAGCACAGTAATATACTAAAACTAACAGATCATATTTTGCTTTTTAAAGAAAAACACTTGGAATAAAACATTAAAAATATACTGATTAATATTAGAATAATTTAATACTTTATCGGTCAGCCCTTGTTGTTCATGACTAATTTGCATCTATTTTACATGGAATTTACCAGTTTTTCAAGTTCTTCCTTGGAAATGCAGTAAACCCAGACATTGATAAGGATTTCGATACATTTTAAATACATGTTCGATGGTTTCCTCTTCGAAATGATGTTAGCGAAACTTTGCTACCGGTTTTCGATGAGTGTAGGGTCTGGAGATTGTGTTGGACAATACATTCTATCGAGTTGTCTGGTCGACGTCCAAGATTGAACCCCTTTTGCTATACCTTAACAAAAGTTATTTGTGAATTGTTGGAAGAACACGTTTCTACGAAAATTATTTTTCCGGAAGTTTTCTGATGTATCTGCGTATTACCCGCATAATTATTATTTTTAATGAAGAGCAATTTCAGCATACTTATTAATTATTCGAACGACGATTGATTGATTACACTACAAATCAAAAATTATTAAATACCGCTTTTCGACCAATAGTTTCATCTGTTTCTTCTGCGAGGACAAGGTGTGACTATGATCAGTGTTTTCTTCATTAGGAAACAGAAAATTGGACCCTGTTGTGCACAGCACAAACTAGCTTAGCTTTGCCTTACACCCACTAGACACCGAGCAAGCGGTACAAACGAGGATCACGATTACGAAATACTTTGTTAGAATGACATAAAACAGTTGATGTTGATTCAGTCATTTCTGTTACGTAAAGCCGTAGACTGCAACAATGTATTGAAATCTTACGAAAGCTCTTTAAAATGATATTATAATGACTTTTCTCTATTAGTTACTACTGTTTTGACCATGGCTTTTGAAAATTTTTATTCAGGAGTATTTCTTATCATAGCATCCATAGCTCCCATTTCTGGATTGCAACTCTCACTAGTTTTGTTAAATCATTTTTCGTCAGTTTTGCTAATTGAATTGTTTGCAGATTGCACATATGCATTACAAAAAGTCTTCTTGGTGTAGTTTTTACCATCAAAAGTTTATGTTCAAGAAAACTAATTATGTATAAGAAAATTTTAAAAATAATTCAGCTGACTTTTAATAAAGGATTTATCTGATCTAGAGAAATTTAATACAGTTTTAGTAATTTTGATATGTAGATGCTATGGAGAGCGGGGATGGCTCAGTGGTAGAAGATCCAAGCTTTGGATGTAATAGTTTAAACGCTTCCCGGTTTGAATCTCTCCAGAGTCGGAATTTTTTCTAATTCCCTGGATGATCGGTACAGTGTCCTGGTCTCCATTTGCCATTGGGGATCAAATTAATGGCACTCCTCGTGTTACGGTCGTACTAAATGAGTAACAACACTCTACTACCATGCACCTCACACCAGGCAGGTTAAGCATGGTTACGCACCAACACGGTAACCCCCAGAGTCGGGCCCTGTTGTGCATTGTGCAAACTAGCTTAGCCTTGTCTCACACCAAAACGAAGGGCCTCTAAGGCCTGTGAAACCTGCATAATAATAAGATGTTATGGACTATGTAATTGGGGTTGCATCTTTCTAGATTGTGAAATTTTAATCCGTTATTGTAAGGTGGACCACCCCTCTAGAAATACCAAATTTCCAAAATAAATATGAATGTAAGGGCGCTATTTCTATTACAGCCTTTTACACAATATTTGAAATTTAGTCTTGGCTGAAAAGCACATTAATTGTTCCTAAAATAATTATAATTATAAAATACAGGGTAAGCCGTTTCCGTAGAAGTAGAAGTATAATGAGACATTGATTTAGATAATTTTTAAAGTCTTATGTTCAAATTTTGTAATAACTCCCACATCTTATGTGTTTATTTTTTAGGTTATTTGGAACTTAGGTATGCGTTTACAATAACTAATAGTTTAACAATATAGTACTATACAGTAACATAACAATGAAGGTACATGCAAATACTATCTTTAATTAACAATAACAACACTGGACCATGGCCCACACTTTAAATCTGTTACAGTCAAAGAAGAAAAATCATGAAGGAACGTCATGGTGTAGAAGTTTTCTTTGTGGATATTTTTACTTCCCAATTGACGATATTTATTCCATCCAGCACCAAACAGCTTTCCATTATCTAAAAAAATCAAGATTATATTATCCCAAAATTGGGTTCTTCAAAATTATTTGTATTTTAATATTGTTGCTCAACCATATTATCATATTTTCTAGCAGTTTGAATAGTAACGGATTTTCAAAAAAAAAAGGGGTTGAAGAGGTGTTTGGTTATGTCTTTACTCATGAGTTAGTCAAAATTTTGATAGTGGATGTTTTTGGTGGCTGTTTAATAGTTGTTCGTTCAAACTAACGTACGAAAACAAAATGACTAGCACGTCAGAGCACAAGACATGTATGGTTGAATATTTCTTTATAATGAGTCAACTTATTTTATGAGTGATTGACTGTCTGGAAGATTTCTGAGCGCAATTTTCAGATGTTCTCTTGACTTTTAACAGTTTGACCACTTCCAGAATCGGCGTGTTAACATTTCTTGTGAAAGGGGAATCACCGGTAGAAAAGTTGGTACTGGTACGTCCACCGAGCAAAATATTAATTGTTAGAATGTTAATGGAAAATGAGTTTAAAAGTTCTATTTATCACTTATCGCTACGACTGCAAAACCAAATACCACAAAGGAAAGTATTAAAAAGGCCATGTTGAAACCAGATAACACCAATAAAAAAGACGTGGATGACCGACCAAATGCTCCAGATGATAAAAAAGAGAAGACTTATTAAAGGTAATCCAAAAGAATAAGAAAATATCAATAAAACAATAAAAAAGAAAATGAAAGAAGCCACAGAAAAAGAAGCATTACAATGTAATCATGACAGTTTCAATATTCATCGGAAAGCCAGAGAAATTACTGGAAAATATAAGGCAAAAACAGTGAACAAATTAGTGGTTAATGATGGAAAAGTCATCATCAATAAGAAAGATATCAAAGGTAGGCACGTGGGAGAAAACTACGTAGGACAACTGTTTTGTGACAATCGACCAGAACTTCTTCAGATACACTTTGAAACAGCACCAAGCAGCCTGATAGCAGAAGTACAACTTGTAAGAAAAGCAATGAAAGAAGGTAAAGCGTCAGGCCTTGACAATATTCAGAGTTTCTGAAGCTTCTCGATGCCGTTAGATTGAAATTGTCGAAGTCAGTGTACAACGTGTTTACGATTCTAGAAATATACCTCATGAATGGCGTAAATTTCAATTCATGATATTGTCCAAAAAATCTGGAGCTATAAGATGTGGCGATAACAGAACAATAAGTATCACGAGCCGTCTCCTGGAATCGTTTCGCAAGATAATCCACAAAGAGTAATATACAAAATCTGTGAAGCACAAGTGTCATCTTGATTTCAGAAATCGTACACGTGAAACTTTATGCAGCATTCAAGTGCTCTTCCAACGATGCAGGGAAATTAACTATGACTGTTTTATAAATTACTGAAAGGTCTTTACAGAGTACAACACCAGAACACGAAAGAAATTTTAAAATGCATTGGATTAGAGAATAAAGATCTGAGAATCATCGTAAACTTATATGGGAACTAATCTGTTTCAATAAAATTGGAAGGAGAGAACACAGAAATTACAAAAGCCCTAGGTGGTGTAAGATAAGGATGCCCACTGAAATTCAACCTCTATTTAAAACCCATCTTCAGAGAAGCTTTAGAAGCTATCTTCTTTTTCTTCTTGGAAGAGGCACTAGCCTATCAAAAAGAAGAAGAAGATCTTCAGAGAAGCTTTAGAAGCTATGGAGGTAGAAATTATTTTGATTGGAAAAATACTAAACAACATTCGATATGTACATGACAGGATGACATGGACATATTTGCTGGTAATTAAGAGAACTTCTCATGAATACAGTAACAGAAAGCAGCCAGAGATAAGATCTTGATATTAACATTAATAAAACAAAACATATGATAATTAGCAAAAATACCATCCTCGAGTGTCATCTTATGATAAATCAAAAACCCACGGAATGATTGGAAAAATATGCATACCTCGATATCGCCACCAATAATCAGTGGGATCACTCACAGCAGAAACAGATCCGCATCGAAAAGATCAGAGCTGTATTTACCAAAATTTGTGCCACATTCAAAAGCCGATTTCAGAATAACGTTAATAATAAGATTTCAGCGCTGTTGTCTTTTATCGAGTCGAGTCATGGACCTTGACGGCGACAACAAGCAAACAATTGGAACCATTTGAGAAGCGGGATGTTACTAGCAGGGCTGTGCAGTCGGAGTTTAGGAGGAATTTCTGGTCAGTGAAGTCGCAAAAAGATGTATCGGGTCCGACTCCTGGTGCATGTTTAAATTTTATTTCTGTTTTTAGTAGAGTACAAATTTTTATACGTTTGAATTAGAATTTTGACTCAAACATTAAACTAGTTCTTTAAATATTTTTTTCTCTTTTTTATTATACACATCATAAAATGTCTTAGTATTTAATTTTGTCGAAGTCGCAGACGAACTACTAAAAGTATTAGGAGTCGGAATGGGAGTCGAATTTTTTTACCGACTCCGCAGCCTTGTTACTAGTGCCACGAACAGATTGGACCGCGAATAACGAATTCTATGAAGAATGGAAAAGAAACCACCTTTTCACCATACTGGATGGTGATATTTCTATTCTTGCATGAGGTTTGTTTAGCAAATTTGGATGTGAGTTTTAAAATTATTATGTTTGTAAATGATATGAATTTAAGTTTGCCTTTCGTCTAAGGAAGCTTTAGAGAGAATGCCGGATGTTAATTGTATGTAATACTAACCCAATAACGCAATGGTATGCCGATTTCCACAAGCAACATTGACTGCAACACAATTCAAAGATTCTGTATTGTTGCCATCTTCGAAATCAACAACACGTGGAACACCCATAATGGAAACAGATTCCTCATCTGTGTTTGCAATACCTAGCTGACCATTTCCATTCCATCCCCAGACATAAAGGTCACCTTCTTCACTAATGGCACAGGAATGCCATCCGCCAGCAGCTATCTTTGAAATCTTTATCCCAGCTAGGCCCTCTATTAATTTCGGCTCCAATTCGTCTTCCAAATTTCCATGTCCTAGTTGACCCCGACTGCAAATATTACAAATTAAGTGTTTTAATTTAAGAGTAGTGCTGGTATTATCGGTTTCTTTTCTGTTAATTATTGTATATATATGGTCTATGTCAACGTCGCAGTATGTTATTCTCTTTGAGAAAATTAGTAAAAAGGTTTTTCGTTCCATAGATTTAGAAATAGTCTGAATCATTATGTTCATATTATGTTTAGAAAAATAAGTTACGTAAACATTAGAGGGGAATTCAGTAAAGAATATTAATGTTCAATTATCTGCTTTTTTGTCGAAAATGGTGTAATGTAGAGAACGGTACGATTCGCTGAGAATCATTTGTCGATTTACACTTCGCCAAGTACGATTCGCCGCTACAAATAAAATATTGTTTTTAGAAGCGTAAAATTGTCATTACAAAGAGATGAGGGTAGAAAAGACATAACAAGTAGGACATAGAATGAACAGAACAGGAAAAACATTTAAAGAGAACTTCGTTAAAGGAAGTAGACATTGCCCTGAAAAGCACCCACAATAGAAAATTAAGTTCTCAGAAACGATTTCCTATAACACTTATTACAAACACTCCAACGTCATCATACAAATTATAACTAATTTATTGCATATACCACAAGAATGGAAAGACAACAATATTCAAGAAGAGAGCCAGAAAAAAATACAAGATATATAGGAAATAACGTTCTGAGCTCAAGCGAAACGCCATTTTGACGAATTATACAATAAAAAAGGGAAATTGTTTCGACCGAATATACAGAACAAACCGACTTCGGAGCGGTAGCTCGTATTAATAAGGACCCCGGTGAAGCAGTGCGGATTCGCGCTCCCACTCAAGGTCACAGTGAAATGCGGCCGATCGGCCGAGAGTTCGAATCTCAGCTGAGGTGATGACCGCATTTCACTTAGTTAAGTTTAGGGTGCATGTTGCATGAATCGTTAGTATGTAAGGGACACCCGCACCCCCCTGAAGTGATGCGAAAGCGGTTCCGGGGGGGGGGGGTTGTGTAAATGAATGAAAAAATAGAAAAGTCATATTAATACATTTTGCCTAAAGTAGATCTTAATGGAAAAAAGAAGCGCATGCGAAAAGGAAATCATTTATTATATGCGATTTGCAGAAATCGTCTGACAAGGTGCCATTGAATAGACTATAAAAAATCTTGCAAAGTAGAAGTATTAACCAAATGTAGAAAATGGGATTAAGGTAGCACCTGAAAAGTAAAACTAAACTGTCTTAAACAAAGCTATTGCATGTCCCCCAAATTGTGCCAAATATATTTGGACCAAGGGCTTTATTTCGAATGAAAAGATGTAGGAGAATGGGAATGGAAATAGATGAGGGTCATTTATGTACCTTATTTGTTAATAAGCAGGTAGTTATAGTATCTAATCAAAAAGGCGCGGAATATATAATACGTGAACGGATTGAAGAAAACAGGAAACTACATCTAACGATGAGCTACCGTAGAACGAAGTATTTACTAAATGTAATAAGCAGTAGACACAAATGTAATAACAAAACAATTAAATTGTGCGGTCTGGAAAAGTGCAGAGAACTAGAAGAACTACAATGTAAACACGACGAATTTAATGTTCACTAAAAGGTTAGAGAAATTACAGGTTTACAACGTAGAAAACCCTCGTTCATATTAAAAAATAAAGAAGACTGAAGATATTAAACAAGAATGCGAGAGGTATATTACAAAATATTTGAGGATAAGTGGAGTAAATTCTCAAGATATCTCTTTGGAGTGGCGAATCCTAGTTTTCTATAATCCCAAGTTGAAATGGCGATAAGACAAAGTAAAAATGGAAAAGCACCAGGACCAGATCAAATACCCGGCGAATGGCTTATGCTCTTAACCAATGATAATATCTCAGTCCTCCCACAGCTATTTAACGAGACCTACAATTCAGGTAATACCCCAAGAGAATGTCGAAAATCTACATTTATACCGCTTCCTAAGAAAACCAACACCAAATCATGTAACGGATGCAGATTAATCATCCTTATGAGCCACATTTTGAAAATACTATTAGGTACGAATATTACAAAGTCGCATCAGAAGCAAATGTGAGGAAACAGTCAGTGAAGAACAATTTCATTTCCGAGGACGAATGGGAATAGAAACACAGTTCTGTATGCAGATACTCCTATATAGATGCTGAGAAGTAAAGAAGTCTTTCTACATACTATATCTGTTTCATCGACCACCAAAAAGCTTTCTGCCAAGTAAAACACGACAAGCTTATCGAAATATTAAATGATAAGGATGTCAGACTAATAATCAGTTTATATTAGAACCAGTCCGCAACACTAGAATAAGACCCTCATCGAAACAGGAGAAGACTGTGTCCTCTCTTCCATTCTACTCAATATCGATACAGAAACTATCTTTAAACTAGCGCTAGAAGAACAAGGAATTAGAATCAGTGGAGAAGGTGTTAATATTATGTCCGCTGGTGACATTGCAATCACGGTTGAATCAATAGACCTGCAACACTTACTCAATAAAGTAGACGACTCATAATGAAAACCAGAAAGACAAAATTATTAGTAGTAGGTAAGCAAGGAAGACGTAGCTCCAATAAGACTAACCCTCAAAGAAGAAATAGAAAAAGTACATCACTTATACTTGGGAAGTTGGGTAAATCAATTTATGGATCCAGACCAAGAAATATACCACCGAATAGAATTGGCAAGAGCATCCTTTCTGAAACTTAAACCACTGCTCGCTAATGGTTATTTTAATTTTAAAATACGAGAAAGATTTACCAATAATGGTATGTATAGTTAGCCCTTGTGTATCGCTGCGAAACACAGACCTTGAAACAAAACATGATTAAATGCATCGAAACCATTCGAGATGTGGTTATACAGAAGGATGTTTAAAATATCATGGATAAGAAAGTTAAGAAACGACGAAATACTGGAAATACGAGGGTTGGAACTTTAATAGTGGCAACACTGCTGTAGAGACGCCATGCAACGGAATCAAATAATGTCGCTTATAAGTTATACCACACGTTAGTTACATACCTACCTTACTTCAGAGCAAATGGACTCTCCCTTCCCACATCACGTGCATGCGCACTGACGAGAAGAACAGAGCCTCGTGTTTGCTGGCGGTCTAATGTAGTGTTGTCACGATGGTTTAAACTTTAGAAACAGGAACAACGCAGTTGGATAAAGATTGAAAGTGCCAGAGGTCGTACAGCACGACAGTGTCATCAAGGTCTTCAAGAGGCTTGTGGGGAATCTGCATTGCCTTACAGAACAGTGGCAAGGTGGGTAAAAGCCTTCAATGAGGGACGCCAAAATGTGGCAGACATGCGAATTGTATGCTCTTGCCGCATTACTGGACAGTGATCGACGCCATATGATTCGTGAGCTGGCCCGAGAGAAAGGATTAGAGCATACGACTGTGCTTCACATTCTGAAGGAACGCCTGGGCATGAGAAAAATTGCATCACGATGGGTTCCGCATGATTTGACGGAAATGCAGAAATGGCTACGATACGACGCAGGATGAGACATGGGCCAAATCGTACGAGCCACAACCGGAACGCCAATCGAATGAATGGCGTCATTACGGGTAACCTCGAAAAACGAAAGTTCGTCAGAACCCCAGCAATTTGAAAGTTATGGTGTTATGGATTCTCGTGTACGATGGTGATGGTGTTATCCTAACGCATACCGTTCCCCCACAGCAGACCGTCAATGCGCAGTATTACTGTTCATTTTTGAAACACAACCTGCGATCTAGTTTGAGAAAGAAGCGGCGACACTTTCTGCAGACCCCACCCATCATTTTGCAGGACAATGTTCGGCCGCATGCAGCGCAAGCTGTGGCTGATTTGTTCGATCGATGGGGCTAAGAAGTGCTGTATCATCCACCATACTCCCCGGACTTAATCCCTTATGGCTTTGACTTGATTCCTAAGATGAAGGAATCACTGCGTGGCATTCGCTTCAGAAATGTTCCAGAGATTCTTCAGGCAGTAGACCGCTACATTCGAACTATCAACACAACAGGCGCCGCTAAAGGTATCCTACGCCTTCTACATCGCTGGCAACGGGTTGTACACAATGCTGGTGACTACTCTGAAGGACAGTAAAACTTGGTAACACGTATCTCTTTTGTATCAGTTGTAAATAAATAGTTGCCAGTATTAAAGTTCCAACCCTCGTAGTAGGACAGGAGAGAGAACTTATAACAGTAATAAAACGTAGAATACTGGAATACCTAGATCACATACTTAGAAGTCTAAAATCCAACCTGCTTCATTTAATCTTAAATGGAAACACTGAAGGCAAGAGAGGGGTAGGCCATAAGAAACTGTCGTGGTTCAGAAATTTTCTACAGTGTACAGATTTATCGACAAAACAATTCTCAAGATAGCAACAAGTTTAAAACATTCATAGATGTGCCTATCGCCAATGCTTGTGTAAGGCATAGTACCAAAAGAAGCAGAAGAAGAAGCTCCGGATCAAAAGAATTAAGCGCATGTTGATTAAATCTATTTAAAAGCACAACCATATAGCAGGCAGTACAAATATATTCTGTATTAGCCGGAGTAGATATTGTAGAAGGAGCTGCGGTTTATCAATAGTTCATACTATGACAAAAACAGGTAAGGAAATTATGCAATTTAAAAAATAAGCTTTAGTTCACGAAATATAAACGAAAGATTTTACGTGGTACGGTCATATGGAGAAGTTAGAACAAATGTTCACACAAGTATGGCATGAGGTGCAACACAGTCCAGAAAGCGAGGCAGATTCACGAAAAGTTTGAAGAAGGAAATATAAGAAAAATGCAAGATAGAGAAATGTAACGAGAAAACTAAGAATATAGAAAAAGATAGGCTTTAGGATGAAAGAAGCGGAGATATCTGTTGAAAATTCGTTTGTAGGTAATAAAATATACATTTCAATGTACTAAATGTCCATCCAAGTTATTTCTTAGCGTTAAAACTGCATTCAAATAACATTTATTCCAGAAAATTAATTTTGCCAATTCCTCCACAAAATTTTTAAAATAAATTTGATTTATTTCCATGTATTATTTGATGGATTTTTGAAGAAAGCTTTAACATATCTGTTTTTATATATTACTATGTTTTTAAGTTTGAGAAATCCAAAGTAGTTTTTCCACACTCCTTGTCCCACTTTTCCTTGTTAACTTAAGTTCTGAAGAGAATAAAAATATACCTATTACAATTATATCAAACGATGTATACAAAATTTTTAATTTCGTCAGATAAATTGTACCAAAATATAAGCAAATGTTCCTTTACTATCGTTAGCCCATACTTTTACTTACTACGTTTCTGCTATAGGTGTACGCACAATATATTAATCAAAGGACGTCATACTTATTTATGGAACCTATTGATTAGCTGATTAATGATGTGTTTATACTTTTATTAGAATAATATTTTCGTATTTCCGTAACCTTGATAGGTGGAAACTCTAGGTGTGAAAATCCTAATTTGTGTTCTACATTAACTCGGTAGCAAAATAGATACACCCTGTATATGTACACCAGCGACGAATTGAAATAGTACAAATAATATAAAATAAATAGTATATAAGCTAATGAATGTATTAGTTTTTGTCTTACTTATTTTCATCATGGGTATTTCGGCCTAATAACGTTTACATACATCGAAATTCATATACGTCGAAAAAACAAAATATAAACAGTTAAAATTAGTAATAATTTTAGAAAAATCTATTAAATAATATTTGCAAACTTAACGATGTTTTCTTTTCAGTTGAGTTACATATTATTATAAATCCATTAGTTAATTAGCATTACCCGCATGCTATTTGGCCACAAACAAGATTATTTACCAGTATTAACAACAAAAGACAAACCTTCCCCTGCCAAAACTGTAAACATTTCCTTGGCGATCTAATAGAAGGCAGTGCTCACGACCTGTACATATTTCTGTAATGTTTTCATTTTCAAATCGCAACTTATTGGGCAAATTAAAGAGTTTTCCTCGTTTCGAAAGGGCTACGTTAATTTTGCTGCCACAGGAAATTTTTACAAACGGATCCTCTTCAGTCTTGCTTTCGTTTAAAATTGTATTCGGTAAGGGCGTAGGTTTCAGTTCGCTGTTTTTATTCACATCCAGCTTAAATAAGAGGCCATTTCTGCTTAAAAATATAATTCGATTTTCCGTGCAAGAGGTCTGAACTACTTCAAGTAATTCGGGTTTCTGTATTTTTTGAATTTGGTGCGTTTTTGCGTTTTGGGTGCCTAGTAGGTACACGTCGTTTTCTTTCAATATGACAGCAAACGTTTGGCTTAATTCTAACCCCGTAACATCGTCATGCAACCAATCAATGAAACCGTCCACAATTAAATTGATGTGCTTTATAAATTGTCCGTATAAATTAAAGCCACTGCAAAACACTCTCATGGCCACTATTGATTTCACAGCAGTGTCATTCGGGTTGCCTACTCGTGACAACCTCACGCGATCGCAAACTTGGGAGTTTAACAGAACAACACTATCGCTGTGCCTTATTAAAGTAACTTATATGGTTACTGCGCGTTAATTTATCAACAAAATGGTATGTACACTTAATTGTCTGAAACGTTATCACACAAACTTTGCGAAATAAACAAAAATTCCACCTAAAGTAGCAATTTTATCATTGTTTGACGTTTAAATGTCACTTCGTCGCCATGGTAACACACTGACTGACCGTAAATCGTAAAGTTATGGTTGCTGCCAACATAATCGCAACTAATTCTCCTGTTTTAGGGCCTGCTTTCAATTTTACGAAAACTTAGAGCGGCGCCAGAAAAAGATTTGCGGCTGCTGCTTTTAGGTTTGGATAACGCTGGAAAAACAACAATTCTAAAAATGTTGGCTGCGGAAGACATCACCCACATAACGCCAACGGCCGGTTTCAACATCAAATCTGTTATTTCCGAAGGGTTTAAACTGAATGTTTGGGATATAGGAGGGCAAAGAAAAATAAGACCATACTGGAAGAACTATTTTGAAAACACGGATGTTTTGGTAAGTTCTGAAGTAAAATTAAGGAGCGCAGTCGTATGATTAGTTGCATAACTATTAGGCGGATTTGATATTACAGAGTTGTTTACTCCATTTTCGTTCTTTGTCTTAAATAAATAATACTACTATTAATGTGTATATCATGCACTGTGCAATAAATACGTTTAGTACGTTTAGATTATTCATTATTCTTCCTGTTCTAACACGTTAATGGATGTTAACAATCATAACTGCTATTCTTGTTTTATTAACCGTGCTCTGAAGAGTTCAATTTCATTAAATGCAGTAAATTTGCTATGTTTTGTTGAAAATGTTTAACACCACTTACTAATTTCTACGAAGAATTAGTATTTTTATGGCAAGCTGTAATATTTTTTATTAAGACCAGTCGAAACAGCATTAAATCCACGTAATAATTGTGATTTATGTTTAAAAATATGTGAAATTGTTTGTGTGTATGTGATAACATTTTCTGAGATTGCTATAATTTTGTGATATGTAAAATAAAATTCTCATATTCCAATGCAAAACTGCGTATATTCTGAATATATATACTCTATTCACGATTGATTTGCCAACCAACAGGCTGTGGAAATCTGGGGGAATGTGTGGTATCATTGAAATTGGTCAATTAATTAAGTTGGATTATGCTAGTTTTTCTTGATGGAGGTTATGTTTTTTTGAAAGCAGGCAATGTTGCCAGTGGAGCTTGTTTGTTCATTTAACGTCCGCCTATTGCTGCTCAATATTGGTATATAATACTTCGATATAATAATGATTTCGTTATAAATAAAATAATAACTATAATTTAAATGTTGTCGTAACGCATACCAAATACATATTGCTGTTCTTTTTATACGAGAATTCTGAACTCATGTATGTATACAGAGCATATTCCACGGCATTCTTTGTTGTCCTATATTTAGGTCTTGCAGCAAATTAAAAAGAATTAACGTCCATGCCGCTCATGTTTCAAATTGATATTATGGTAGTCCAATGGTTGACTGTTTGTCTCTGGTGCTAAGAGACCCAAGTTCGTATTCCACTGGGGTCAGTGTTTTTCTCGGGCAAGATAAAAACTGTAAAGCACTCATTCACAATTTAGATGCCAAAAGAATATCCCCTCCTACCCTATTCCACCTTCATGCTATCACTAGAAGTATCTGAATCATCGGCACCCTCCGATTCTGAATCAGATTCCCCAATTGAAATAATGAAAGGAGGAATATTTTCAAACGATAAATTTCCCATATGTTTTTTCCAGTCTTCCGAAATAAGTTTTTCACAATGCTCACAGAAATTTTGCCACATGTCGGGGGTACATTTTGAAAGAACCTCACGCCATAAATTTGCAACCTTGTCTTTTTAGGCTGCGAATTTATGTGCTTATTGTAATAGGTCTTTCAAAACCCCCACGCCATTTCCATTGGGTTGTATTGACAATGGCATGGAGACAATCGAAGAACCTCATAGTTGCGTTTTTTCGTCAGTTAGGTACGTATCTTTTTTTTCCGTCTGCTGTAAAAGCTTTAATTAACTCCCAAAGTTTTTTCTTAGTAATTTTGCCCTGAATTTCGACATTGTGGTGGTTAGCCAACCATTCCTGCAATACACCTTTTTTTGCAAGAAAATGTGGGCGGCTTGTCAAACTGCACTGAATGATACGGTGCGTTGTCCATAACCACGACAAATTTTCCTTGCAATTGTCTAAAAGCAGGAATCAGCTGATTCACCAACCAATTTTGAAAAATTTCCCCATTCATAGTTTTATGATAGTCCCTGTCGTTGTTCTAGTAACATGTCGCACCCTTCCAAAAAGCCTAAATTACATCCCGCATTCAAAATCGTGAACCTTTTCCCCTCACTTTTAATTTTGGCTGGGTTACTTTTAAGATCGGTTTCGTGTACCCATTGACGACTTGCGGATCCATTTTGGTAGATCCACGTTTCGTCTAGGTACACGAATGTCACATTTTCACTAAAATTTTGATATTGGGGAAATTGAATTAAAAATTTAATTTTGGGTGCAACGACGTGTTTTTGTTGACATAAAATTTTGCGTCCATTCACCATTTTGTGTTTGTAACCCATTGATTTAATAATTTTGAATAAAGTGGTCCTGCCCCCCTTCTATTCCAACTTTTCGCGAGAGTCAGCCAAGAGTTTGTCGAGAGTAAAATGTTCATTCTTCAGATGATACTGCCAAATTTGTCGTTGCAAATCTTTTCTAAACGTGTAATTTAAGAAAACGTCCGTCTTAGCGCATATACTACAAATGGAAGATTTCAAAACGTCCTGTCCTTGTGATAAAATGTCCCTTATAGAAAGTTCAGACACCTAAAATTATAAGTAATTTGCAATTGCATATTTAAGAAATAATACATGCTTACCCCAAATATATCAATTAATTGATTTATAATCGTAAATCGTGTGAAGTCTGGCCTATCTCTTTTATAATGGTTGAAAGCTTTCACAATTTGCAGTTTAGTAACTTTGTTAATAACTTTCACCATTCTGACGATTAAGTAGGTATAATATATTCTTCAACGAGTGTAGAATGACAGCTATTATTCACGAGGATGAAAAACAGAATCATCCGAGTGAATAATAGCTAATCTACACGAGTAGGAGACTATACTTTCTCTACGACTATTTCATAGGAAGTTACAATTTTTGGTCTGAATCAGTATTATAAAAATTTTGCTTTAGGTGAACGTATATCGGTGCACTAGCCACAACGATTTTATGCCGTGTGTAGGTACTGTTTCTGCGATTTCCTCGGCAGTAAATTACACGTCGTTTTCGCGGTTTCCGTTATTTCTGGTGGCAAACATATCTCAGCGTTTTCGCTGTCTGAATTATTCATACCTAGTTCTTACTGTTTTTACGAATACGAAAATTTAAAACTGTTTTTGACAGTTACTTCAAAAACAAGTGGGAGATCCAAGTGCTAACATGCCACGCCCATTGGATTCTGATTCATTATCTCACCGTTTTTTACAGAATCCAACGGCAATGGAGAATATCTATCATTCTTCAACTAAAAAGGTATATGTAACGAATACATTATATTATAGTCGTAGAGAATAATATATTATGTGTTTTATTAATTCTAAACTTACTAGATTATTTTAGAAAAGTAGGGGACTCTAGAGTTGGCAACAGGCAATTTCATTTTGACATTGTTAGAAATCAATCAAATAATATGTCAGAAATGCAACTTAAGAAAAAAAAACACAGCCGGCTGGATGGCAAATCAATCGTGAATAGTGTATAATAAAGAAAACAGTATTAAATAGTTTAACTAGAATCACCAACTTAATTTAAAATTTACTCTACATTCAAATTTAATTATTTATATTCAATTATTTGAATTATATAAATTTCATATTATATATTTTCAATCTCTAATATTTTGAGGATTATTATTACAGCAAAAAATGTATCCTGGGATTTTTAAAATGTTATTGTGGGAATGAAAATATCAGGTATTTTACATACAAGGTGTTAATTTGAAAACGTGCAATGTTTCATAACCCTGGAAGTACAATAGCTATTAAACTTTTCTACAAAAACGTTTCTACAACATAGAGGGGGAATCAATATAACTTATAATGTTGCCTTCCCCATCCAGCTCCTTATTAGGCTCTATAGAGCATCTCACGGTGAGAGTGTAGTACAGGTCCTTATGGACTATGCAAACCTTATGCGACTTGGCCATAAAACGTTGCCAAATGTAAATTTACTTAAATGATGCTGATCAAGGCGTTCTCAAATGATATTGCAATATGACAGTGTAAAACGGAAGCTTTGAAAAGATACGTTACATTCCCTGCAAAGCAGTGTCTTAAGAATGTTTTAATTAAAAATGCCCAGTTTTTAATATGCATTTCGTTTTCAAATATGAGATCTATACTTATGAGTCATTTTGGACTGGGTTGTGGTATTAATTTTCAATTGTCGTTCTTCAATAAACAATGTCTTTTTTTTCTTTTTGTTCGAAATACTTTTGTTTTCGGAAGCGTGGTGGCGATTAATTTATCTTTATTACGCCGACAATTTGTTTCTATACTAATTAAATTTAATATGCAATGTAATAAAACTACTATACATATAATATATTCACGATTGATTTGCCATCCAACAGGCTGTGGAAATCTGGGGGAATGTGTGGTATCATTGAAATTTGTCAATTAATTAAGTTGGGTTATGCTAGATTTTCTTGATGGAAGTTATGTTTTTTGAAAGCAGGCAATGTTGCCAGTGGAGCTTGATTGTTCATTTAACGTCCGCCTATTTCTGATCAATATTGGTTTATAATACTCAGATATAATAATGATTTCATTATAAATAAAATAATAACTATAATTTAAATGTTGTCGTAACACATACCAAATACATATTGCTGTTCTTTTTACACGAGAATTTTGAACTCACGTCGTATGTATACAGAGCATATTCCATGCCATTCTTTGTTGTTCTATATTTAGGTCTTGCAGCAAATTAAGAAGAACTAACATCTATGCCGATCATGTTTCAAATTGATATTATGGTAGTCCAGTGATTGACTGTTTGCCTCTGGTGCTAAGATACCCAAGTTCGTATTCCACTGATGTCAGTGTTTTTCTCGGGCGAGATAAAAACTGTAAAGCACTCATTCACAATTTAGATGCCAAAAGAATATCCCCTACCCTATTCCACCTTCATGCTATCACTAGAAGTATCTGAATCATTGGCACCCTCCGATTCTGAATCAGATTCCCCAATTGAAATAATGAAAGGAGGAATATTTTCAAACGATAAATTTCCCATATGTTTTGTCCAGTATTCCGAAATAAGTTTTTCACAATGCTCACAGTTGCGCTTTTTCAAAATTTTATTTCCGTCTGTTGTAAAAGGTTTAATTAACTCCCAAAGTTTTTGCTTAGTAATTTTGCCCTGTATTTCGACATTGTGGTGGTTAACCAACCATTCCTGCAATACACCTTTTTTTGCAAGAAAATGTGGGCGGCTTGTCAAACTGCACTGAATGATACGGTGCGTTGTCCATAACCACGACAAATTTTCCTTGCAACTTGTCCAAAGCAGGAATCAGCTGATTAACCAACCAATTTTGAAAAATTTCCCCATTCATAGTTTTATGATAGTCCTTGTCGTTGTTCTTTGAATCTAGTAACCTGTCGCACCCTTCCAAAAATCCTAAATTACATCCCGCATTCAAAATCGTGAACCTCTTCCCCTCACTTTTAATTTTGGCTGGGTTACTTTTAAGATCGGTTTCGTGTACCCATTGACGACTCGCAGATCCATTTTGGTAGATCCACGTTTCGTCTAGGTACACGAATGTCACATTTTCATTAGAATTTTGATATTGGAGAAATTGTCTCAAAAATTTAATTTTGGATGCAACGACGTGTTTTTGTTCACATAAAATTTTGCGTCCATTCACCATTTTGTGTTTGTAACCCATTGATTTAATAATTTTGAATAAAGTAGTCCTGCCCCCTTTGTATTCCAAGTTTTCGCGAGAGTCAGCCAAGAGTTTGTCGAGAGTAAAATGTTCATTCTTCAGATGATACTGCCAAATTTGTCGTTGCAAATCTTTTCTAAACGTGTAATTTAAGAAAACGTCCGTCTTAGCGCGTATACTACAAATGGAAGATTTCAAAACGTCCTGTCCTTGTGATAAAATGTCCCTTATAGAACGCTCAGACACCTAAAATTATAAGTAATTTGCAATTGCATATTTAAGAAATAATACATGCTTACCCCAAATATATCACTTAATCGATTTATAATCGTAAATCGTGTGAAGTCTGGCCTGTCTCTTTTATAATGGTTGAAAGCTTTCACAATTTGCAGTTTCGTAAGTTTGTTGATAACTTTCACCATTCTGACAATTAAGTAGGTATAATATATTATGTGTTTTATTAATTCTAAACTTACTAGATTATTTTAGAAAAGTAGGGGACTCTAGAGCTGGCAACAGGGCAATTTCATTTTGACATTGCTAGAAATCAATTAAATAATATTTAAGAAAGGCAACTTAAGAAAAAAAAACACAGCCTGCTGGATGGCAAATCAATCGTGAATAGTGTATACTGTCATCTGATTCTGTACAACATGCGCAATGCAATATTTCTAAAATTGGGTAATGGTGAACGGACAATGATGTTGATAGCCGGCCTGTGTTGTTATTTTCACACTGTTACATTTTAATTACAACATTTTCCAATGCAGAAGGTATTATATCCGGCCAATGTCGACAATGCCCAAATTCCATGGGCAAACACGTCTTTGGCCGGCCATTCGTGTTAATAGCCGCAATTCGGTCTTTGACCGTAACTTATATACAGTATGTTCATTAAAAAAAACTCTAGCAGGCTTTGAAATTTTTATTAAGGTATAGCTTAGCGCATATGTTACAATTGACAGTCATAATTTCACTTATAAATGACAACAGCAACAATCAGATTTCGAGGTTATGTGATACATTTTGACGTATACATAGGAATACATTTTTGGGTAAGCGATTCGGAATCGACCTGTTTCGGAAATGAAACGTGAAGATCTAATTATTATATAATTATAAAGTTCAAATTGTTCAGAGAATCAACTAACATGTGTATACCAGTGTATACAGGCGGAAATTAGTTTTATTACCAATTAAATCGTGTTTTACGTACTGATTGAAAAATTAGTAAATTTCGTTATTTCGCTTCCTATAAAGTGCATGCTGTAAGAAGACACTATACGTAAATTTACCATGGCAAGCTGCGAGTTTTTTTTAATGAACATACTGTGTATATATATA
>JABXWE010021056.1:0-36853 GCA_014611495.1 Limonius californicus | reverse complement strand
TATATATATATATATATATATATACAGTGTGTCTCACTGTAGACGGCACCACCCCAGTATTTTGTTTATATATTATCGATTCAAAAAATTTCTTTTTGTGATTATACCTCTCAGTAAACTGTAATTTTAGGGTATGTTACTTTCCCTTCACGGTGAAATGCTAGCCTACTACGATTTTAAATAAACAGCAAAATTGAAGAAGTCGTATTAGGGATATTTTTACAACAAAATTTTGTTAATAGAAATTGTTCAGAATCGTCCAAGGTGAATTTTTTAATAAAAGGGTGGCCTCTATCCAATGGTGGATGAATAGAGGTTAAATAAGGAAGAAGAAGAATACCTTGTGAAAGCCAGGAACGATGAGCCTTGTAAATGAAAACTAATTTGATATTAATACTGTTTAAGCTCTTTGAAAAAATCTAAAACAAGTTATCGTACGTAGAATACAGAAGGTCTCTTAGGATGACCTGTTAAAAAATTATACATAATCAAATTGCAATAGTTCTCGCTGTGTATCAGCATAGTCAGATATGTTTAGGCCTTTCTAACGAGATTAAAAATGTGTATTTAAAAATTTGGACTTTTACTGTTACTTATTGCTGGGAATATTGTGCCTGGTAGTATCCCATTTTGTATAAGTCTTATGACACAAACCATTTATAAAACTGTTGTAAATTGGTCGGATTATACTCATGAGTGAAGTATTATTATAAAATTTTATATGAAACAATAGTGAATCTAATTGAAATCACATACCAGGTGTTCATCGGAGATCCGAACATAGAACAACAATGTAAAACATACTTTCATCGATATTATACTTCTTTTAAATAAGATATTTCACATTCAAATTAGTTTTCAACTGCTACTGATTGTAGACAATAAGGCAATAATTGTTTGATTTTAATTAGATTTTCTAATGCAATACAGAATTTATTAACCGAAAATACTATTATATGCAGTAACAACATATCTAAATGCGGACTTTGGTAGACGAGTGTTTACAGTCTCCGCATAATACGCAAAAAGCCTCGGTTTGAATAGTGAACGGAGTTTAATCGAATTTAGAATTTCTGGTAATGTTAGCGTATAATCATTTTATTGTGTTACCTGGTATTTCTTATTATTATTATTAATAGCTTTGTTTTCCCATTTTAACATTGGCTAAAAACCTATGAACTTGTTAGACCCTACTGATATAAATTGGCACACTTGGTGATAGCAAATAAAGAGAATCTCTGCATTAGAAAATGAATAATTATAATACCGAAAATACACTGACCGGCATAAAAAACCGCCACCCAACATGTTTCGATTTTTGCATACTATTTTTGGGAAAAAACAGGAAGTAAGCGAATGGTTAACAATCAGCAATGTTTATTAAGCAGTTTTTAGAAATTTTTAACCTGTTAAACAAAATACAAGTTGAGAAACGACGAAAACGTAAAAAAACAAAAAAATGTAAAAAGACAACTAACGTAAAGTATTCTGGTATCAATAGTTTACACTAAAGTTATTGCTTCTAATACCGTGTGTTTCCACCTCGAGCACGAATAACTTCATTTAGTCGACGAGGCATGCTGTTTATCAATCCTCGTATATCCTCTTCGGGAATTTGATCCCACTCTTCTAGCAGAGCAACTCTAACCTCGTTTAGGTTGTTTGGTGCCACTAAATGACCTCTGATTGCTCTCCCCAACTTATCCCATAAGTGTTCTATGGGATTTAAGCCTGGACTGTGTGCGGGCCAAACCAAACGATTTATTTGGACTTCCTCCAAGTACCCGCTTACACATCTCGCAACGTGCGGTCGAGCATTGTCCTGCATTAGGAGAAAGTTTTCTCCAATAAAAGGGGCAAACGGGATCACATGTTTTTCTAAAATTTCGTTGATGCGCCGGGCAGCCGTTAGAGAACCCCTGTCTACAACGATAAGTTCTGTACGGGCTTTTGAAGAAATACTTGCCCATACCATAATCGAGCCTCCTTTAAAACTTATCCTTGGAGTAAAAGTGCAAGATGCGTATCGTTCTCCGGGCCTCCTCCACACTCTTTCACGTCCATCAGAACCTATTAAAAAAAATCTCGACTCGTCCGTAAAGAGAACCTGCCCTACTATTCTTCAGTCCAGTTTAGGTGTTGTCGAGCAAAATCCAGGCGGGCTATGCGATGTTGCGGGAGCAATTCTGGGCCCTGCAGTGGTCTACTAGCAGATAATCCCGCTTCGGCAAATCTTCTCCTAACCGTTCTTTCACTGACATTAACATCCCGCACTCGTTGAAGATCTTGTCGGACTTCAACAGCGGTACAATGCCTACTTCTTAAAATCAAGGAGACCATATACCGGTCATCACGTATCGAAGTGGATCTTCTACGGCCCGAACGAGGTCTCCTGGTGAAGCTGCGGGTTTCTTGATAACGTCTTAAGGCATCATGGAGAGTAGAACGGGCTAGTCCGAGAACTGTAGCAACATAGGACATGGAGCGACCATCCTCTATTAAAGCTACTGCTTTAGTAACATTTGTAGCACTTAAAACCATCGTGTGTGACAAAGAACAGTTTAATCACTTTCAACTGATCAACAATTACAAAAATATGACATATGCAGCTGCTAAACAATTGAACGGGAGGCATTATTTGTAAGTTAAACAATCGCACAAATCATTATCAAAGCGTATTTGTGATAGTTTAACGTTATAAAAGATAGGTATTACCTTATTTTTAATCGCGTTTTGCATTTTTACATTCAAATTGGTTGTAGATGTCTAAACATATTAAAACGTAAAATGAAATATTAAAATATTGAAAATCTGTAGGGTGGTGGTTTTTTCTGCTGGTCAGTGCACTAACATAAAGTCTGAACTTGATTGAATATAAAAGTAATAAACGCTCCGTTCGAAATTAGAAGTGAGACTGTGCCTACTATGCGCGGACCATAACCACTCGTTCACTGCGGTTTTCGTTTCATGCCTGTAACAACTGTACTAGATGAATAAGAATATTCATTTACTACATCAAAATAATTAACGTCTTCAAAACAGCAATTCAGAGCAGTTAATGCACAGTAATTTTTTAATTTTTCTATATTATTTCATAACTGAAATCTGGGATATCTGGGACGCCCGGTATATAATTCAATTATATATTGTTTAATTTTCGATTTTTAAGTCAATACTGAACAAATTTTTACGGGCTGCCCAATGTACAACATTTTTAAGAAACAACCAAGACCGCAACTAACACCACAATTTTGCAATTACTTCATATAACCGAGATATCAAAGGAATCCGTTTAAGAAGACTCCCCTTCTATGTTAAAGTTCAATCGCATGTATAGTTTGAAAACCGAGTTACAATTTAACACACAGAAAAGTCGCATACTGTTAATCATATAGTTATAACATTTTCTCAAAATTTAATAAGCAACTACGAAGAAGTTGAATTTGCGCCATTCAATTAAATATGTACATTGAAATATTTAATATCTATCTGCAAGAACAATTGTAGCATTAATAATATTTCTATAGATATCTTGTATATCCTTAGCACTAATTAAACTCTAAGGCAGAGGTGGCCAACCAGCGGCCCGTCAAGCAATAGTCTGCGGTCAGCGAGCCTTCACCTCAGATACAAAACTTGACTGAAGTAAGAAGTTAAAGAATAGCCGCAATCCACCAGTACGGAGCGCTCCCAATAATCACGGCATAGCCAAACCAGGCCATCTTTGACAAATCTCAATAATTACCAGTTGTAGTTATTTACTAACAATATCAAGGGATACCGCGCCGCCCGCCGCAAAAATAGTACTGTCCAAGGTGGTCTTTTGGCGGCAGCGGTGTACAGCTGAATGGCGCGACAGTGGTCTTTTTCACCTACGTATCACGCCGTCGACCTGACAACGGGCGGAAGCTACAGAAACGTTCTAGAATTAGGTGGCCCAGATATTTAAAAGGCGTGCATGGCAGTTCCCCATCAGTTCTTAGTTACACTTACAAGTAAATAAAGTGATACCGAATAGTGTCCTTTTTGTTCAATATTTCCATATTTATTACTATATTAAATTCAATAAATAATTAACAGAATGCATGATTGTATAATATGTAAGTCATAACAATTTGGTCTGCTGCCAGGCAGGTATATACTTATTTTTTAAATTTGGCCCTCCGACCAAAAAGGTTAGCCACCGCTGCTCAAAGGCCGTATCTTAAATACAAAATACAGTACAAGGCTTACATTTAGAAACGGCACATGTTATTTACACGAAACGCAAAAATATTAGCTTCAACTGTAGTATTGTATAAAGAAAACCCGCTTTAAAAATATATACAGGACAAGGTCTAGCCAATCTTCGGGATTACTATTCACATATTTTGGTCAATTTCAGATTTTAAAGGATGGGCTGGTTCCTAAAAAAGATTTTATGATTATTATTCAAGGAAAATCGGTATGCAAATAGCGACAGGATATAAGTGTATGCATAGCAGTATCACTCTGTATAGAGAACTTCGAGGTTTTATTAAATAATCAGTTTCGATCGTTCAGAACGTGGTTATGACTTATTATTAGCTTGCAGCTAAATGTACTTACTTAAAACGGTGAAAAATGAGCACATCAAATGACTTAATAAATCTTGCATTCTGCAAGGATTATTATTCTGTTCTATACAAATGTGCAAGTTTGCATTGATTCTGTTAGAAATTACTATATCTTGCGGCGGTACGGTGAAATATTCGTTAGATACTTTTACACCGGCATTGCATTTATCTGCATAATGTGCTAATATAAACTAAGAAAGCGGGAGCATGAAGGTCCACAACTTTAAACAGATAACATCAAAACAATTAATTGGTTATTCGCTTGAGGTGCTTTGGAATTCAGAAATCATAACTGCCATGTGTAGCCTTCGCGATAATTCTGTATCTCGTATTTCCCTTCCGAGAATTTCTGTGCTGTGTTTCTTGTGTTTATATTTTCTTTTCTGCTAGATTAGATCGTTTTAACTTGATTGTTAAATCTGTATTTCTTTGTGGAAGTTGCTTTTACCGTTTTTAAATTCTCCAACTTTCTACAAATGCGATATAAATAACTTGTATGAAGTTCTGAATTATTACTGTATTACTGCTATTAAAAAATTGGACTATTATTTGGTTGATTACGAACATCTTAGGAAAATTTTACTAAATAAAAATTTGTGAATAAAGTAGTATCTTCGCAGTTGAATAAAGTATTTATATTTATACATATTTGAAAATAAACTAAACTGAATCTTAGAAAATAATTTATTCTTTCAAGTAATTTCATTTAATACAATTCCTAGAAAAATGGAGAAAATTCCTTAATTCCATTTTAATCTCTTATACATTACTCGTACACAGGGTATCCAGAATAATCGGCTCGTGCCTAGAAATCCCATACGCTATGAGAAGTATAGTTTGGGTTAAATAAAAAGAACTGTTAAACATCTCAAGGAGTGTTAGAATCTACATTAATATATTAAACATTTTATTTTATTTTCAGTAAACATTGAAATACAAAAACTTTAAGTTATCTTTTTTGTGGATAATACAGTTATCAGTGATAACGCAAAACGGTTTTATCCAGATTTAAAATATCTGTTTTTATTTAGTATTCGAAAGAAAAACAGAATAATAAGACAACAGCGTTTCTTTGAATATGGTACAAGATGAAAATCTTAGATGTATTTGGAATAAAAGCCAATTCGTATTACTTATCCAGCTATTGCCCAGAAGAAATAATTAATACTCATCTCTTACATCTACAAGCATAATATTATTTAATAATTTGAATTTATTTTCTTACCCTACTGTGGGTAAATAGTATTTGACATAATAACTATGTTATTTGTGGAGATGGAGCAATTCAATCACCATCGCAACAAATGCAATATATTTTTTAAGTACTGTCTTTGTTGATTCGGAGTCCACCATAAAAAATACTCTTTTACATACAACCAGGAAAACACAACAATTTATATACAACTGTGTTAATTGTAAAATTTTACTCCGGAAACGTTACGTTTTCTTTTCAAGCACCATGTACAGCATTATTTTTTTCTGTGATAGTTTTGCTGTGTATAGAGTCTGGAGGACCTATTTAAGGTATTTTCTACTGTTTCAGTCATATTCTGACATTCATGTAATAACTTTTTTTAATAGTTATCCTTAATGAAAGATGTTAGGCTGATTTGATGTCAACTCGGTGCTATTAGTTACATTTTCAGTTTTCGTTAATTGTTTCTTGCCTTACTTGAAATTTATATAAATTAATACAAAGCAATATTAATTATTGTTAAAATTATTGTTACTATTGTGACTTTATTAATCATTTTTGTGGCCTATAACTTATTTTTGGAAGCAATATGTCCAGATATATCTCTAGAGTCTAAACCACTAAAAGCGTCAAACGTTGCTAGAAAAGCACATTTTGGTGTTTTTAGTGGTACTGTAATTATCTATGTGTATTACTATGATATAAATATGTCAAAAACTATGTACTCATGTAATGTAGTAGTATCTTTGGAATTGACAGTATCAAATTTATTGATGGGTGCCGACGATCAGAGAAAAACTAGTTTACATTCCTAAATAATAAAGCAATTATTGTTCTAATCACTGAACTTATCATCATTGCAGATTTAGTAGAAGTCAAAGATGAAATATTTAATATATTTTACTAGGTTGAACGCATTTTTCGTGTATAACCTAATACCTTAAATGAACAATAAACCAAACTAACCGCAGATGACAGTTTCTGCCTTAGGTTAGAGAAGAACTAATAAAATCTGATGTAGAAGAAAGGCTAAAAACAGTCATTGGCTGGGTACTTATTGCCATAACCAAGGAGAACGAATATACTCCGAAAAAAGGGAACAAGGGGCTTTCATCATCATCATGGACAGAAAATGTCGTAAATGTTGTAAAAAATGTAAAGGTTCCATTTTTGCAGAACCTGGTCAGAAGACAACTGTTAAAGTTTATGAAATTAAATGAATATAACACCAAAAACAAAAAACAAACAAAGGATTGTACTTTTTAAATGCTACAGAATTACGTGTAGGTATGTACATTTTATTATATTACCTGCTTCAAAGGTTAAAGAACTAGAAGAACGAAAGCCTTCCAATGTCGGCAAGGGAACCTTAGACCTGTAGACACAGCACAGAATTTTACACAAAATTTTGTTTAAAGTTTGTTCAAAATTTTGTTCAAAGTGTATTTACTAAATTTTGTGCCATGTCATACAGCAAAATTTTGTTCAAAATTTTGTACTAAACTCTGTAGCTCGTGCTCTAAAATCTGCAGAATTTTGTTCAGAAACATCGTCAAATCGATGCGCAAACGAGCATTTTCTAGTGTTCATCTATAATCACGGAGGGCAAACCTAACCTAAATGTTTTATCACGTGACCACATAAAATCTCTCAACGCTAGCCATTCTACACAAACTTAATATAATTTATAAACAAAAATAAACCTTCCCAAAAACGCGAAAATAATACAAGCCACAAAAAGATAAACAACATTCGAGGTTAAACCAAAGTAAACAATTATTATTAAACCTTGATAGATTTCTACCTTATCTACAGTAACATGATTATTTTGACAGTTTTCTCACATCTGTCAACGTAATTTGCACCTATTTGCGCATGCTCACAGACAGAATTTTTTACAACATTTTGAACAAAATTGTGCTGTATGACACGGTACAGAATTTTGTAAATATACTTTGAACAAAATTTTAAACAAATTTTAAATAAAATGTTGTACAAAATTTTGTGCTGTGTCATACAGGCCTAAGGTTCCCTTTCCAACATTGGAAGGCGTTCTTTCTTCTAGTTCTTTAACCTTTGAAGCCTCAACCCTGTTATGTATATTATACGGGTAATATAATAAAATGTTCCGTGTATTACGTGTTTTGCAGAATTTTGTACGAAATTATGTTCAAAACTTTGAACAAAATTTTGTACAAAATTCTGTGCCGTGTCATACAGACCTTAGATAAATAAGTACATAAAAAATTGGATGTCAAACAATTGACAATTTAACGAGTTACAAAAATGTAAAATTCTAATTATTTTGTGTAAAAGAATACCTTTATTAATGTTCTGCCTCACGCTATCATTGGTAAAAAATACACAGAACGTCAAAATGTAAGATTTTCCATTCTACCCTGTATATTATGTATGTTTGAAAGTGAATGTGACTCCTTACATTTCTGTATATTTTAAAGGTATTTACCGAATCTCTATCTCCATTTCATTCGGTTTAGAAAATTTCCACACATGAGCTAAAACGACTATATAATTATTCTTCAAACAAATGTAGAATAGCGTTGTCTATTGGTTTAAATAATAATTAAGTGGGGTGAAGGCACGAACGCTAAAAACAGAACATTGAATTTTCAAAAAACAAATAAGCATAAAAATGATTGTGGTTTAAAGCGATGCACGTCAACTTTTCAAGATTTAAATACTTCATAACAAACCTTCTCTGCAATCATATGAAATATTTTATGTTGAAATAATATTAAATTGCTTTAAAATAATATACGAAAACTGTATAATTAGTTAATGCATAAAACTTAGTTCATGCCAATACTACAACAAAAAATATTTCCTTGCTATTGTTATAAAATATGTACTTTATATACAGTGCTTTCGTAAAGTAGTGGGTAAATTCGATAAAACATTTTAGAAGGGTTTTCACAGAAAATCCTCGTACACGTCAACCTTAATTTTTTATGAGTGCATCTTTCCTGATAATTGTCATTTGTCGATCGTCTTTTGTTTTCACACTATGACGTCATCGCCATTTTTTTTAAATGGCGCCCAGTACTTTTCTTCTGGAATTCGGATATAGCACATTTTTCTGAGTACACATTGTCAAAAACGTATGATGTCGAAGAGGAAAGTTTTCGAAATAATCAGTCCCAAAGTATCAAAAATGTATGGTAAAGTGATTAGAGCAGACCAATAATAATTTAAAAAAAGACGATTTTGACAGTTGTTGGAGATATTTCTTGAAAGAATGCATTTCTTATCTTTTGTTTGTCAAAAGTAGTGTAGTAGTAACTTTGTCATTTTATAAAGAATGGTTAAATTAACTGAAGGTCAAGGTCATACGTTTTTGATAATGATTTACTCAGAAAAATGTGCTGTATCCGAATTCGAGAACAAAAGTATGAGGTGCCATTTAAAAAAATTGTGCCATAGTGCGAAAACAAAAGATGATCGAAAAATAACTATTATCAGGAAAGACGCACTCATAAAAAATAAGGTTGACGTGTCCGAGGATTTTCTGCGAAAACCCTTCTAAAATGTTTTAACAAATTTATCCACTAATTTAGGAAAGGGTTGTATGTAGCTACTAAATACGACACAGCTGGTGAATTCATATTCTATTAATGCAAAGAAAACAAAAACAAAATAATATTTAGCAATCCGTATCATTTTTTGACAAAAGAAACAGCGATTTACAAAAAGATGCATTGCATTAATATTTGTAACCCCCTCAAATAAAATTCCGGTTAAAATACTTAAGTAATGGAAGAATACAATAAAGTATGCATTTTGCTTTCAGTATTTACTACGGCATCTGTAGATTATACTTTCAAGTTGAAATATGTACTTCAATACCGTGCATACAACTAAAGTATATGGTATGCAGCTATAGTATACACTCGACCAAGAAGTATTAGCATATATGTACTACCTTCTACATCTACCACTCATTGTCGCACGCTACCATTTTAATGCGAGACAACAAAATTTTAAAAACTGTACCTTATAAGCAGAATCTGTAGAGCTGTTAAATGAGATCTCAAGCTACCTTGGACATTATTTTGTAGAAGGGTAATGATTTGCTAAATTGCATATCACAAAAGTTAGCTAGGAACGAGAAGATATAACTAATAAACGTACTATATTAGTAATCACAATTTTCAATTCAAACATCATAAAATAATTTCAGGTGGTTATAAATTTATGTGCAGTTTGTACCAGTTGTGTTTTGTCTGTAAATCGTCGATTCTGCGCAAGATTCTTCTGTTGCTGACTATAGACCTCACACTGGCTGTCTAATAGCAGCTCTGAATAATGCAGCATTCTCCTGCCCGTAATAACGGCGTTAACACTTCAGACATCATATTACGATCGGCAAAAATCGCACAAACTTATGATTAAAGAAGAGGAATTTCTAGTTTAAGGCACTAAAGAACTTTGAAGTAAAATTTACATTAATAATATGCAAACCTTATGCGGCGTAAGATTGAGCACGTTCTTCAAGTGCTGCAGTCGAAGCTGCAGCATACTTGCAGGTACTTGTTTAATAGATATGTTGTATTGTATGGCAACTATTAATAAGCCCAAGCAAACGCACGAGTTACTCAAAAGGCCGGTGGTCACTTGGTTGATAATTCAAAGTCCTCTCGCTGAATCCATATAATCAGACGACCTAATTAAGAGACGCGTCGGAAATTACACGTACGTGGTTAAAATAACGACAATCACGTCGAGGTTAATTTGAAAATGTCCCGACCCTTGCAAATATTAAAAGTTATGATCTCGTGCACTGATATGTGCATGACATAAGCGTGCCAATTTATCTTTATAACATAATTCTGATTTATAATAGGATAACTTATAGATGACCGCATGCTTCCCGTTGTTTCTACCATCCGCAATTACCCTTATGCAACTTACATAATTACTCGTTATGAACGTATTCCAAAGACGCAGTATGTTACTTGTAACAAGAAATTACAAAAATGTCATTGAATCGCTATTAGCTGTATACAGGGTGATAAATTCTTTGATGCTCACTATTGGCACCTCTGAAACGGTAAGAGATACGTGGTCGGTTAAATTATAGAAAAGTTCCGCTTTTTTATGATGATTGAGAATCTGAACAGAAACACTGCGTTCTAGATTTATCAGAAGAAAATTGAAACTGTGGTTTTAGAAATAAATTATTATCTTCTCTGCCATTGACGCGATTTCAGCCAAACTTGGTAACTGTATGTTTTTGGTTACCGTAAGATAAATGACATTGACAGAAAATTTCTAGGCCTTCTAAATGTCAAGCTGCTATAATCAATTTTATTATTTCTTATGGCTGCATATTGGATTATCACACCATTAGATAGACAAAAAAATTAGCTTTTCAAATTGGTAACCAGCATTACCTTTTTCTTCCAAATTGCGTGTTCAAATTTGAAAATTTGTGGTAATAATTCTTAAAATCCCATTGGCTTTGAAATACAATTCAAACCATAATTAAAGTGAGAGATTGTATTGCTAATTGTCATTTAAACATTTTAAATACTGCAAACATTGTGATGGTCTAACGATAACGAGATAACTAATTCAAAGACAGCCGATAACAATTAAAATTTGCAGCGCTTGCCGTTTATAAAACAATTGAAACTGATAGCTAACAAATGGTTGAAAGAAAAGATGTTCACGGATGAACAAAAGCATGATATATACTATGTCTACATTCACAGCAATAGAAATTCTGTTTTAACGTCTGAAAATTAAGCAAATTTGTATCCAGAGAGACAGCTACCCCACCGAACACTGTTTGCAAAGATTTCGAAAAACAAGGCTGTTTGTGGCAGGTTCAGATGACCGCGAGGGCTGTATAGAAAAGGAATTAGTGCTAATGAAGTGAACGTGTTGGCTCAATTAGTGATTGATCCAGAAAACTCCAGGCGAAGAATTTCCTAAACGTGTGGAATTGATGATTTATATGTGAGGAAAATCATCAAAACATATAAGTACCATGATTATAAATTCACACCTGTACAAACTCTTCATTCTGGTGATGGTAATAAAAGATTGGACTTTTGTTATTAGTTTCGTGGTTTCGTGGTCAGAAACTGTAGCAAGATCCACATTTTTCCTGAAAAATACTGTGGACTGATGGGTCTCTATGTACAAATTCGGGAATGTGTAACAGGAAAACGTTTCATCACTATGCAGCGGAGAATCCCCATTTAATAAGAGAGCTAGGTCGCAAGTTCGATATTCTTTGAGTGTATGGGCTGGCCTTTTAGCTATGGGAGTTCTCTATCCATTTTTTATCGATGAACATTTGGGTGGGCCTGGATATTTGCATTTTTTCAAATAAGTTTGAAGGATATGCTAGACGAATTGCTATTAATAAGCCTTCAAAAGCATAAGTGGTATAAGTAAGACGGCGCTGGTCCTCACAACACCCGCATTGTTCGAGATGATTTAGGTGCGTTTTCTAAATTCATAGCTTGGCACGTTTGGCCCTGTACGTTGGCCTCCCAGATCGTCATGCTTAACACCTATAGATTACTTTCTGTGGGATAATGCAAAAGACGTTGTGTATGTACCCCCGAAGGAAAATACCGGACAACTTCTCAAAATCGAAAATGCCCTCGACTCCATTTCGAGGTAGACTATCCAAAAAGCAGTGGACGAAATGAATTTGAGGCGCGCACTTTGAACAATTGAAATAATCATAGTGTTTTTGAATTTGTCATCTTGTTATTGTTAGACTAATAAATTTTTTTCAGTATTTAAGGAGTTGAAATGACAATTACCGATAGAATATGTCACTTTAATTATTGTTACAATTGTTTTTCGAAACCTACGCGATTTAATAAATTATTCACATAAATTTTCAAATTTCAACAAGTTAATGGTGTGATCTCTAATTTAAACGACCTCGTATCTCTTACCGCTTCTTGGTGCCAGTGGTGAACATCTAAAAATTCACCACCCTGTATACATAAACATAAATTTCGTAACTTTGTTACGGATGTACGGTCTTTTAAAATGGAACATATCCAATATTTTCTTGTAGATAACTTCGATAATAAATAGATTATAATTTTGGAAACTTATATTTCGATACTACCTATGTAATTTTTATACTCAATTTTGTTGCCACAGTTAACAGAAAAGTGAACAATTGTGATGAAAAAATCCTTCAAAATAACCTCAAAACCTGAAAGCAAGGAAATTCATCCATAAATACTTCCATACCAAGTTTCATGCGTTTGCTGAAATAAGTGCCATAATTCTCCGATACAGTATTTTCTAGCGAATTTTCATATAAAAACGACGTTTAAGCAAGAAAACCCAAATTTAAAACAGATTTGGGAAGACCTAAGAAGAGGTGGAAGGAACCGGAAACAGGTCTAAAAAAATATAATAGTTTTCGCCGTAAGCAGATATTTTTCACTGAATTATCTAAAAGTCGGCTGTGTTAACAAGTTTTCTACAACATTGCTTAGCTTAAGTATTTTTATATAAAGAAATGTATTCTTCAGACACAAATCATCTCCAACAAAATACTGATAAAATGGGGGTTACTGAGGAACAACAAGGAATTCCACAAAGCCGATCTACGGTTGACATCATTGATAAAGCCATTGAATTGCACAAACCAGCGTTCCTATGCTGTATCGATCTGAAACTAGCATTTGATACAATAAAGTTAATTGCTTTTATACGTCCTAGACGAGAAAGATATAAAGTTCTACTAACACAAATTATTAAAGCATTACAAGCAGTATAGAAACAAACAATACATTTACAAAGGAAATCCCCGTTTCAATCGGAATTAGACAAAGAAACAGTCTAAACCCTACATTATTTAACATCATAATGGATAAAATCATTAAAAGCTTAAGAACAGTAGATGCGCGATACAAGATTGAGAATAGTCAAATAAAAGTTGTGTGCTATGCTGATGCCCCTAGCAGAAAATGAATATGACCTACAACGACTACTATTTAAGTTTAAAACAACCGCGGAGGAATTCAATATGAGAATTTCACAGAAAATACAAAATCATTGACTAATTCGAAAGAACCACTTCAAAGTAAATTTGCTGTTCTTAACAACGCAATTGATTAGGTTATGAGTTTTAATTCATCATCATCATCATCAACCCATCTGCGTCCACTGTTGGACATAGGTCTCCTTTGTGTTCTTCCATTTCCTTCTGTCTTGTGCCAAGTTGATCCAATTTCCGGTCATTTTTCTAATATCATCTGACCATCTTGTGGGAGGCCATCCTCTGCTTCTTTTGAATTGCCAGGGTCGTCGTGGTAATATTTTCTTTGTCCATCTGCTATCTTTGGTTCTCGCAAGGTATCCTGGCCAATTTCATTTTAAGTTGGTTATGCCGTCATTTGTTTTCTTATCTCCTCTGCTTAGGCCTAACATTGATCGTTCCATTGCCCTTTGAGAAATTTTTAGTTTATTCACTGTTCTCATAGGTTATAACGGGCATCACGCATTATTCGTAAACTTTTAGTTTTAAGTATATTGGATACTGGTCTCTTAATATATATCTTAATCTACCAAAAGCCGCCCACCCAGACTTATCCTTCTGGTAATTTCACATGTTTGATTATTTCTGCCGATTTTAATGATATGTCCAAGATATTTGTACGCGTCTACTTCTTCAATTTTTTCCTTGCCAACCATTATCGTCCCTCCTAAAACAAGGTTCATCATAATTTTTGTTTTTGATATGTTCATTTTAAGAACTATTTTCTCTGAAGCATGTTTAAGTTGTTACATTTTTTTAGCTTCTTTGAGGTTATCAGATATTATCACGATATTATCTGCGAATCGTATATGATTGAGTCTTTCCTCTTGTACGTTTACGCCTTTGTTGTTCCAATTGAGTTTCGAGGACAGCGTGTCACCCTGTCCTACACCCCTTTCAGTTTCTTCGTGTAATCTAACTTTAAATGTAGCATTATCGTATATATTTATTATTAGATTTGCATATTTTATAGTCAATCTTACTTTCCTACAACGCGTTCATTATGGCCCATATCTCTATGGAGTCGAAGGCTTTCTCATAGTGGATAAATATTGCTACGTTTATGGTAATACCAGTGGTGAATTATATTCGAGACTTTTCTCAACCAGGGTTTGATTACTTGCAAATGATCATTTGTACCATATCCTGAAAGGAATCCTGCTTGTTCTCTTGACTGTGAAAAGTCGAATTTTGTTGCTAGTCTCTTGGTTATTATTTTCGTGAAGCGCTTATACAAATGTGTTAACAAGTGAATGGGCCTGTAGTTTTCTAGGCAAGTAGCGTCTCCCGTCTTATATATCAATATCATTATTGCGTTGTTCCGCTGTGTTGGGGTAGTACTGTTTTCTAAGCATTTATTAAATAGCGTCCGCACTAGTTGCAGCAACTTGTCTCCTCCCATTTTCACAGCTTCTATAACTAGACCATCCTCTCCTGGTTCCCTGTTGTTTTTCATTTCCTATAGTGCTTGAACTATTTCTGTAATTGTGATATCCATTAATTCTTCGGAACCTAGATTTATTACTATTCCTCTATTCTCCGTTCTATTCGCGTTTTCATCAATTAGTCTAGTAGTGGATAGTTCGCGATAGAATTCCTCTGTTATTTTTAGGATTTAGTTTCTGTCTACTGTCACCTGTCCTGTTTTATTTCTCAGCTTGTATAATACTCGTTTTCCATCTGACAACTGCATTTTTTAATCACCTAAATGTAAATACATATGGTACGAGTGTGATATGGAAAAATAAACATTATGTCTATGAAAGTAAAGTTTATATAAAACTGTATCGAACCCATTTTAAGTTATGCCGCCGAAACTAAAGCTGAAACAAGACTCATTATGCGAAAAACAGAGATGACAACTGTAAGGACTGTAATGAAGGAAAAGACGAACACAAAGAAACCCCAAGGACGACCCCCAAAACGATAGCATGAAAGGTGGATCTCAGCAATGCAGGATTAAGAGGCAAAAATGGAAATAACAGAACTACGTTCTAAGTTACGAAGAAGCCATTTGTAATACTCTGTATAGAGGTTATTTAAAAACCACAGGATTTAAAAAATAGACTTACCCTAGGCAATGCAATTATTATTTAATTCTCTAAACTCTAATTTAAATGCCGTTCTGAAAATGCTTCTGCCTGTAAAATGATGCTAATTTTGTTCAATTTTTTGCAATCGTTTAGCATTTAAGTGTCTGTCGTCGACCACTCTTAGAGGGTATGTTAATTTAGTAACAGTGCATTGTGTTTAGCGATGGCTTTTTCGTATTAGAATTTACGTATTTGATTGACTTTTCAATGATTTGGTGAAACCATAAATATATTTTTCGATCGCTTTTCAGGTTTCCATGTTTTCAAGATTTTGCAGATAAACCAAAAAATATTACACTCTAATTTCAAAAAAGTTGATGCCGAAGGTTCTTAAAGTAACAGTTAAAAGGCTTGTTCGATTCGTATTCGTGATAAATAATATTTAAAGAACCTTCTTCGGACGTGAATTATTCAACAAATATCAAGAAGAGCCTGCGGTAGTATGCTGGTCAAAGCATTTAACTGTGAAAGTATGCTACCAAAGACTTGCTGCATCTTTTTGGATTTTCTTGTCCATTGTGTTCGTTGTGTTTTAATTAAATGTTAATTAAAATTAATAGCATCCTGGAAGTACAAAAAATGTTTTATTTTTCTAAAAAGCTTAGAAAAAGAAAATATAATTAAATATTTTTGTTGTTATAATATTTGTTTGCAAAGTATTCTTATATTCGACTTGTGATTGAAAGTAGCAGGAAATTCAAGTCTGCTGAAGGTATTAGTAAAGCTCGTGGAAGTATAATTAAATAGCTGCAAGTACGACCTGTTGAGGATTGGCCAAAATATTTAAATTGGAACTGCTGATTAAATTGATTTTTTTTTTCATTTACAAGCACGCCAAAAAATGTGTTGTTAGAAATGTTTAAAAAAAACTATTTTCAGTTCAGATAGCATCCCCTACACAGCTAATAGTAGGTCATTATTAACTAGAAACTGTCTCATTCTTTTAATGCACCCACTATTATAATACTCTGTTTATCGTATGTAACAGAATAGTAGTAATATCTAATTTGATAATATGTAGAAAAGAAAGAAACTCATTTTTGTGTTGGGACAATATGAAACCATCCCACTATATCATGCTTATATTCATTACTTGCATAAGCATAGCAGTTCAATAAATGATAGTAAATAGAGACTATTACATACTAATAAATGTTTTAGCTTGTCTTTTAACAGAGATTACATTCCGTTCTTCCTTTCTTCCTGCTATATAAACTTAAATAAGTTATAGTTGAAATATTTTGGATTAATTAAAACAGCACATAAAAACACATATTAATATGTAAACAAGAATTCCCAAACAAAGTGCACGTTGCCAAATTCTAAATTATGCAACTTACCTTAAACGGTTGTTTTTAAATTCCATTAACTACACCCGAAACTGAACAACACGAGGCTGACCACTTTGTAAATTCGCGTAGATGAAATTGAATTCACGGATATTTTGAGTTCAAAAAAACAAAGCCTTACCCACGTATGCTGTCCTGGAAATGCCACTTGTACATCCAAATTTAACACCACTTACACAAGCTGGAAACGTGATTTAACTGTCGCCACTCTCAACATACAAAATGCGTAGAAAATGTAAACACACCTGTAGTTGTTAACACTTCATCCAACTCCTTTTTGTGTTTCATGGATGTTATCTAATGAATCTAAGTTATAATTTGCAGGTGGTGATATAGAATACCTGTAATTACTGTGTTTCTTTACTCAACCTGATTGACTCAATATCAAAAGATTTAACTGCGTATGTACCATTTTTCTTCTACTAGAATCACGGTATTTGTAGTTGTATAAGTAGAACATACGGGATATCCTTATAATAAATATCCCACAATGTAGACAATAGTTTCTTAAGGAACCTTGAATAAACACCAGAAATAAAGGAATAAAGTGTTGGTGCAATTCCTTCTACCATTGAATAGCAAATATGTGAGCAACATCGGAGTCAAACTGTAATGCACACATGAATGCTTTCTTCACAATAATACGGAGCAACATAAAAAAAACTATAATGTGACATTTTCCTTCGGAAATTATGTATGTTGCCCCTGAAAATTCATATATTGTATAAAAGCGTACAACCTAAAGTATGCAGATCATGCAGACTTCTTTACGAAATCGGAAGAATATAAGACTGGAAGATTTACGCATAGAATCTGCAAAATTGGAAATAAACTTCCCTAAAACATGATATGAGGTACAAATCAAACTACCAACACCAACTTTGACATGAGGGTGCACTCAATTAAATACTATTATTATTAGCATACGTATAATCGATAAAATACTGGGGTGGTGCTAAGCGAGTCAGTTTTCGGATGTAATACTCAAAACGAGCCAGGTTAAGTACGGTTTCGCACCAATACGGTACTCGCAGAGTCGGGCCCTCTTGTGCGTAGCAGAAACTAGCTTAGGCTTGCATCACACGAAAGCGATGACCTATAAGGCCTGTAGAACCTTCAATAGTAATAATATAGGGGCATTCATTTGAAACTAAAACTGCGGCTTACGGTGCAAAAATATGGATTTTAATTAAGAAAAAGGTAACAAAATGCGAGTACACTAGAAAGCAATAAACAGAAAATATTTCACTCTAAGTTGAAGAACATCGAATGAATGAATACGCTGAAAAAGAAAGGTCTAAAATTCAATAATAAGGACAAGCACAGTGAAATAGAGTTGGACAGACCACGTTGTAAGGGGTATAGAAATACGTAGTAAGAAACTATCGAAATAGTGACTAAGGGAAAGAACAAAAATACAGTAAGACAAGAGCAACGATGAGGAGAGCACTTAAAATTAATTAGAGGTCTCATTGGTACAACGTGGCGAGTAAGATGGAAATATGATAGGGACTAGGACATTGGCAGAAGATGATTCGAAGAAGAAGAAAGAAGAAAATACAAATAATTATACCGTGTCAATACAAAAACTGTTTTCAGTTGAACACAATAAAACACTAACAAGCAAACTACAACTTCTAAAAGTAATTAATATTTCTTTCTTATGGTCCAAAGCCACAAATAGAGTGGCGCAAAGAACATAGATAAAGGAAAGTAGTAGAAGTATAAATAAAGAGAGGTGTAGATAAAAGAGATGAAGAATCAAGTAGTAAAGTTTTGGAGAATACTTCTTCAAAAATAACAGCGATGAACATAACGCATGCATAGTACATGAAATTAAAATAGTTTAGCTTGCACAAACATTATTGTTTATAGGAAAATATGTGCAAAGACATACCAAGAGTACAGCAAACAAATCCTTTTTTATAATACAGCAGCAGCTCTTATCAGTATGCGAGTACGACTGTGGTTCATCATTTATTGTCCCTGATATAGAAGCAAATAACTTAATGACAGTTAACACGCTCAGTATAACAATAATGCAAAACTTGACTGCCTTTAGAAAAACCCTCTTTGTTAGCACTGCAAACCATGTTCTTTTAATTTGGGGAACAGGTGAAATTAGCTGGGGACCCCATCTGGCTAATATGGAGGTTGCTGTAAAATTTCAAATCCAGAATTGTGGATAGTAGCCATAGAAACACAACTCTTGTGAGCGGGAGCGATTTCTTGGTGGGATAGAACGCCCGCTTCTCAATATTCCAAGCTTTTTATCGTTATAGCCTTACGAACTTTTGGTATAAGTTTTGCGTAATAGTCTCCCGTTATTGTGCGACCATGTGGTAAATAACCAACAAAAACTCCTTCATAATTCCAAAACATTATTATCATTATCTTTTCGGCCTATGTAGTTACACGGAAATTTCTTGGGGACCAGGAAACATGTTGCGGCCATTCCATACTCTGTCGTTTTGACTATGGATCAAAGTGATGAACCCAGGCTTCATTTACAGTTACAGATCTTTCCAGACATCCATCCTTTTGTGCCCATTAATCTAAAACTGCTCGCAGCTGTGAGAAACCTGGGCCGCTTTTGATCAGATGACAACATTTTCGGAATCCATTGTGAGGAGACTTATTTCAGACTAAATTGCAAAATTTTCTCAACGTTTCCATACGCTAGGTAACATCCTGTGTTTTTGAGAGGTCCACGAATTATTTTTGTGGCATTATGTTGTCTGAGACATACATATTCAGTATCATTTGGTTACCAGGCGCAAAAATGGCCAGTTTGGTTTTTATACAGGGTGGTCATGTATTAAAGCTACAAATATGATATAAGTATGCAAATGTCCTTTATTCATTCAAGATGTAAGGTCGTATGTGTTGTTATTGTGGAATAAAATTTACAATATATCTCAAAATAATTATATTATTGGTATTATACAGGGTGGTCCAAAATATTAGTATATAACAAAAAATATCAGCTTGTTAGAACTAAAATGAAAAAAATATGGAATTATGTATCATAAGGACTAGTACACTGAGATGTTACGCGACAGCGACAAAAAGAACAACATGTTAATCCAGCGGCCCGGCAGCAAAATTTTTTTTACGCGAACATTTACCACAGTTGCAATTCGGAACTAATTCTTCGACTGAAGGAAAAATAGTGTCCACGGATTTCGGTATAAGACTATCATTTTCCATCTTGTATCCGAACAGAAGGGGATCCAATGATGTAGATTTTTCTTCCAAGCAGTTGTTTTGATCATAAACAATAAAAAAAAGCTCGCAAAATATGTAGCCTTATTGATGCGCTTGTAGGAGGTAACTCTGTTACAGAAAAAGTTTTTCCATGATGATACATCCAATACCTCAACTCATCAAATGTTTTTGAAGAGTTACCTGGGCGAAGCACCTGAATAAGATACTCTTCTGCACTCTGCACTGAATCTTCGATTACTTTTTCAGATGTACCTGTAAAAGTTATGCTAGTTGAATGTGTTTCAAACAAGAATATTCATTTTTACCTTTAGCAAAACTGCCGAGAAATTTCACTGGACTAGCACCAAGACCAGTACGCTTGGTTCCAACTTTGCTTGTATAATCTGCACCAGTCAAATGGTAAAGAGCTGGAAGAACACAATTCTGAACCATGACGTTCAGCCATCAAATGCAACGGAACATCCTTCCTAGTTGCTCCTACTCCTGCTCTAAACCAAAGTTGCTAAAATATTAAAGCGCTCCTCATCGGAAATTTAAAAAAATATAACAAAATAAGTTACCTGAATCCCTTCGGATTTATAAGTCCTGAAATGATACAAAGCCATAACTAATATGTCGGTGTCGGAAGATAGTATATATATGTTTTTATTTCCCTCTCGCTCTGCATGAGCTATATGTACCATAATTCGCATATCTGCTTCTTCTATGTTATTTCTTTGTAACATGTCCAGGGTACTAGAAGAACGTGATGAGGCATACGACTGACAGGGTTCGATATTTGTTGCACCGCATACTATTTCAACCCCTTCCCAAAAACGAGGGGCATGTTGTAGCAAATAATTCCCAATATATGTTTGAAGCTTAATTTTATTTTGTACACAACCCCAAAATTTCTGAGCTTGAACAGGTAATGGTACATCATCTGTGATTGAATGGATTGTGATATACTCTTTGCCGTATCTTCGAAATCTCTCTCCAGACTTAGGTGACATTTCTAAGTAGCTATCAAAAATAAAGTCGACTCTATTTATACATACTTTCAGTGTAGCACTTATCATATTGCAGAATGCAATAGCAAGATCCTGGAAGGTTGTCAAATTTTTCCACTGCACTTTTCGAATACCCATCATAACATCGACCAATAGACAAAACTTGCCTGAGCTAGGTACTAGAGTGTAATCCTTGGGATCAATAAGTACCTTGTTTAATTCAATAAACAGGCTTGACTTTTGCGTTTCTTTTTTCAAAACGCCTTCTTCTTCGAAAAGGAAGTTATCTTGTGTCAATTCGTACCTTAACAGTAACTTCATACTATATCCCCGTTCTTTCGCTAGCTCGATAATACGCTGAGTCTCTCTATTTTGTTTGTGTACAATTTTGGATTGCTTCTGCGGCACAGTTCCAGCTGCTGTTTTGAACGGTGGAAGCTTAATTCTACTAATAGTGTCAGAAAGAGGTTTGGTCATATTTTCAAATCTTTCCTTGCGAAATTGTTCGTATACTTCACAACCAGTTTCAAATATGTTCAAAAGAGCTTTGGTTACATCGGGTGGCGTCTGCTCCTGCGTGACAATGTTTCGCAGTGGTTGATTTCCTTCCATAAATGGATTTACGCGCTGAGAAATATATTGGATCATTTTTTCAATAACCGTATCTATTCGATCCGTTTTCCCTGGGTAATGTTCATGATGGCTCTTCAGTTCATAATTGTCATTTCTTACAAAAGTTTTTTCTCTGTACAAGTTAGAAATTGCCAGAATTTCGTGATACACAAGTTCCCAAGCGGCAACAAAATCCTTCTTACGAGTCGAACCAATGATTCCTGCAGTATTTTTCTTTGAGCGGTTAATGGTTTGTTCCAAAGCTTGATCAGTTCCAACTGATGTGAATGATGTTTTACTCTGCTTCACGGTAAATCTTCCTTTTTTGAATTCGTTGTATACTTCAGGGGCCGTCTTCTCATGTGATAAGAAAATAGCTTATCCTGGGATACACTTTTTAGTCTTTCAAAAACAACGTCTTTTCGTTCACTAGATGCCCACCGAATGCGCGCACATCCATGACTTTCACTTGTTAACGATTCAGCTTTATTTAATTTCTGACAAATAATGCACAATTCGATATCAAATTTCGCAGCATTACGCCGCAAAGAAAGTCCAATATTTTCCATAATTGCAAAACGCTAATTACAGGCACGCGTATCGCACCACTAGACAAAAACCGGTTCTCAAGCATTAAAAATAACTTCGTGTTGAGCATCGTGCGTGATCGTGCGCCACCAGTCGGGACAAACAGTGTTGCCACATATTAAGTATGACATATTTAGAATATGGAGGAATGTGCATTTTTTCTTATTTTGTGTTTTGTGACCTAGAATTTATTTTAATTGCCGTTAATTGGTAAAATGATCGAATTAGACCTATATTTGCCATGTAAAAGAGCATAAAAAAGAACTGGCCATTTTCAAGGGTGGTAACCTAAAAAATCTTGTTTCGTAAACCTTAAAATTGACTCTGCAAATGAGTTACCTCGTGGACCTTTAAAAAAATACAGAACGATAGCTAGCGTCTGTATTAAACGGAAAAGCCACACGTAATATATTTGACCGCAATTCTCGGACCACTCACTACCATATCATGGACCAAATCAATATTTTTTTGAGTGACAATAGTTTTTGGTGGTACATCACCTATTGCCAGTTGACACGACTCCCGAATTTGAAATTCCGACACCATTTTCTTAATTACTTGCTATGACGGGGTAGAATCACTCAACACTCCGGGCATGTCATTATATATTTCCTACGGTGATAAACCTTTATTAAAAAGATTTTTATCACAGCCCTTGTCTCGAATTTTTCCATTTCAATAAAATCACCACCTCCACGGTAATATTAAAGGTATAACTTTTATAAATAAGAAGATAGGCATCTGCAATTTGGTATAAATATGTTAATAACTGACGTGCCCAGAAAAAAAATGTATTCATGTGTCGGTCAATGCCTTCTGTCTTAGGGATAATAATTGATGAACCATCCTCGTATAGATTTCTTAGATGCATTTGATTTGGTTGGTCTTCTCTATTTTTTCTCGCTATGCCTGCAACCTCAGCATACTTCTGCTCTCTCAACTTTTCTTCACCTTCTTGAAACACGTTTTGAGTCGTCATTTCTGAAGAAGTTTCAATTCGATTACTGTAAACGTCTTTAATTTGAACGGACTTGGAAAAAGGAAGGATTTAACATTACACAAGAAGAAAAATGTGAAGTCTGGCAATTTAATTACAAAATAAACTCATCGTCTACGCACATATATGTTTTACGTAATAAGCCGAAGCGTCGCTAAACTAGAAGTACAAATGAGTTATAGCCGCATGTGGAATATCAAGTATCAAAGCGAAAACAAGTAAAAGAAAACATTAAAATGGTATGCAGCAATACCGGCTGTTATCAAAATAGGTTCAATCAGCTGGTTTTGTAGTAGAGTTCTCCACTATGAAAAAATAAATATTGATGCCCCCCCATCCCTACCTGTATACTGTATATGAATATTTCCAGTTCCTTTTGAACATTGTTTTTGCAGTCTAACTATAATTACATGTGGGTGTCTTTCTAACGAAAATGTTTCGACATACGACCTCTTAGTGTCATCAACATTATTAAAAGCATCCACCTAATATTAAATATATACATCAATTGTTACTTCGCTTCTTTCCTAAAATCAAGATAAGGAATTCAAAATGTACAAAATTCTGTTATCAGAAATAAGCATGGTTATAAAATGAAACACAAAGAAAAAGAAGATGCTTCATCTTTGTATGAAGCCGCTTACTATTACTACATATTTTTTCTATTAATTGTCAGTAGAAAAATATACGCACTGAAATTTTCAGTTTAATAGGTGACACGTAATTATTACCTAAAAATCTTAATCATCCTTTCAGGTTAAGAATATGCAGCACGATCACGAAAAAAGGTCGCCTGTGAAAAACGTATGCCTTTACACTTTATAACATTTACTACAATTGTTATATGGTATCAAAGTCTAATTAATTTGATTCAGTTATTGTTTGCTCTGGAGCGTTACATAATTTCTTCTGAATGCATAACATAAAGTGATAAAGTGATTACAATCTTCGCATAAGTTCCTTTGTCTTTTGTATTTTCTAAAAATCAATGTTTGAATTATATACTAGTTATTTCGCATGGATTAATAATCGCGAATTACAGGCTATCTATGGGAGTCTAGCTATCACTACGTTGGAGTATTTGCCATAAGGAATAACAAGAAGACCGTAAAACAACCAAGGGATACGTTAGAAAATGTACATCGATACTACTTTTTCCAAATCAAAAATCACGAAGAAATATTTCAAAACTTTTATAGAATATCAAACTTCAGTTAGAAATAGGCTGCAAAATGTTCAGAGAGATTAAGCTAAATGTGGTTTATATCCGTATTTAGTTTATTACTTTTAAACATTATTTTATAATGGTTATACCGTATTATGATTTGTAATCCTAAAACACGTTTTAATTTAAAGATATTCAGATAGCGCGCGCAGTAATGCAATTTCTTAAATGTACCTACATGTTTTCCTATGCACTTTCTTATTTATTTTGATAGTGGTGTTCTTTAGATATGAAGTAAAAGCTTTAGTGTAGTTGTAGCTAGATTTCCATGTAAACATCTTAATCGAACTTAGAAGTAATTTGAACACTTACTTACAATTATTCCAATAGATGTTAGAAACTGTACGACTTAAGTGAAGACACTCATTTTATATTCCACAAGCAACTCCCGATACTGTATAAGATGTAGTGATTTCAGCAAATGCCGCCCTTAAGCTATAATGTAAAAAATCTGAAAGAAATTAACTCACGAATACTAAATCGTTTTAAATACCTAGAAGTAATTATACAAATGAGTACAAAAACCTCTGGAACTAAAACCGTTTACGAAATGTTTTGGTCAATAAAAAAATCGATACCTCTTTAATTATATCAACTACGCGTTAAAAAATTGTAGTAAGGTCATTAATATGCAAACTGGACTTAAATTGTAAATTAAAACCGTTGTCTCAGCTCTAGCTTAATTTATTTTCCTGTATAATTTCATTCATAGTTTAAGTTACAAGTTTATTACTGTTGCTGAAAACTGATGGATATGTTATTGATGGTTGGAAGAACGACAGAACATTATTGCACGACAAGCCTTTGTAAGTTAATTACTAGTTAGCCAACTTAAGAACGTATGTGTTTCGTTAGCAATTACTGTGTCCCTTTTGGTCGAAATTGGCCCCCAATTACAATCTAGTAGAAATTTTCCATTTAAAAAATTACAACAGCGTAATACAAGACTGATGACTGAATGAAAGTTATAATTGGACAACTAGAATAGTGACGGTTAGGCTGGCAACGCTTCTAATGACGACCACTTGATCCCGAGGTCGCGCTCTCCTGGTGACCTTTCTGAATCATTGCGATTAACTACCATACGGGAGAAGGTCTTTAGATTTTTTTAGGACACACTAGAATACCTTATTGCTTCGTCAATAACAAGTATTAATATTTTGCCAGTCTCTTCTCTCTCGTATACTCAATACATTGAAAATCAAAACTTGGACAAATTAGTCATTCACTTGTATTTGTTTTTCCGCAATGAAAATATAGAACGCTCGGTGGTTTCATTCATCTAAACATGCCTTCAAGGCTTTAGTAGTATTTAAACAGATTTAATATAAAGGGCGTATTTGTTATTCAGTATTTGGCGAGCAAATAACTTTCAAAAACAAATATTTGTATCTGCATGTAAATTATTCACTCCAAATAGGAAAATCTGCAGCGGCTTGTTTTACACAACCGTTTAAAAAGTTAGATCAGTATCTAAAAGAACATTACAACTTAAATTATTTCTGATTCTCTTTGCTGAACTACAAATAAGCGCTTCTGTTACGGTTGATTGTAGTTGTAAAGTTACACATTACTTAGTATGCCACGAGAAAATAAAAGTACAAGTAAAATAAAAAATCTAATTTAATGTAATTAAAAAAATTAACAAATTAAAATAACTTACAGACTAACTAACTAAACAGAAACTTGAGTTTGAATGGGGTACGTGAGGATTAGGGGAATTTTTGAGGGGCTACGACAATAAACAGCATTAGAACAAATAATTTCATATCCCATTTTCTTAAGGAACATCTTGTTTCTTACATTTTTAAAAATTACTGTTGACACAATTAAAAGTGGTTCTTTCGATTAACATGATTATTAGAATTTTGTTCATTAAATAACTCAGCTGTAATATGAGCGGATCTACCATTTTCATAATAATGTTCAATTATTAATAACTTTTCCGCAGTAGAATACACCTTTTTGTAACAAAAATAAACAACAACAACAACAATCAAATTCCAAAACGCAGCTACAATTTCTTAATCAATAAAACATTACTGGTGTAAATTATGGTAAAAGTGAAAATCATGAATTATTGGTTTTTGGCGGGTTACTATCTTTGAAAGTCATTTTCTCAAAACCTACTAACCAAAATTTGAGAAACTAGGAAGCGTTAAAACAAGAAGTTAATGCCCTTTAAAATTATGTATCACTCGATCCGTTTCCCCTTTAAAATTTTTGGGGTAAAGCTCATCACCCCTAGGAGGTTGAAGTGACAAAGTTGAAAATAAACACAAAAAGTTTCCTGCTCAAAATAAAAATTGACGGGTCCTAGCGATTAAAAAAAATCACGATAAAAATGAAAAATCGAGTCTTGTTTCTATTTCATTGACCCAGCCTGTATGTACCATGGCGGACATTTTTCTTTTAGAACGATGTTCATTTCTTCAGCTGAATCTTTACTCGGCACCACAGATTCGTAGATTTTCTATCAACGATAGAATTTCATATCTTCTAAAATTGTTAAATTAGTATAAAAATTCAAAAATGGCCGTACTACAATGACTGACCTCTCCAAACTCTCGACAAATTTTCCAAACATCATCTTCAAAAAATTTACGTTCACCATTTTTTAAGCTATTCTAACCAGACTTTCGAAGTTTAGTATTGAAGCGATCTTAGTGGTAAAATGTGTTACAAATCTCGATGCGTTGGTAATAATAAATAAATGTATTTTGATCGTATCCGTATATGTGTGGGCCAACAAATTAAGTATACCGGGTGTTAGGGAAGGGGCGAAATGAAGTTGAATATTCCTTTGCCATTTTTGGCCCAGATACATAGATTTGCCATAAATCCGTGTTAAAATTGGTGCCGCAAATTTTTGAACTGCTGAATAAATCTCTATAATGCATTGTTTTTTGAAATGTTACTTGCAATACTTTTTTAATATGTCAGTTGCTGTTATTTGATAAAAATTTGAGGTTTGCAGTAGAATAATCTGTCAATAATTTTTCGGTGTATTTATTCAACGGAAATTGTAGTATTTACATCTGCAGAATATGGCGATATGCTTTTTGTGTATGGGGAATGTGGTGGCAATGCAATTTCTGCAGTTCGGCGTTATGCAGAGCGCTTTCCACAACGTCGAATACCACATCGAGAAACATTCACAGCGGTGACACAAAGGGTTACAGAGACAGAATCCGTTTTTCCTAGACCACGCGAAGCAGGAAGAGAAAGACAGGTGCGTGTCTTGCATGCGGAAGTAGAGATTCTCAATCGTGTTGGTAATGATGCGTCAGTTAGCACACGCGAAATAGCACAAGAAGTAGGTGTAAGCCATTGGACCGTCTGGAGAACTTTACATGAGAACCTTCTTTATCCATACCACGTGCAACGGGTTCAAAGCGTAGAGGAATGTGACTATGCCCCTAGGATAATTTTTGCACGTGGCTTTTGCAACAGACTGAACAACACCCAGAATTTCTTTCCAAACTCCTTATGACAGACGAGTGTTTTTTTACCAGGGACGGTATACTCAATGATCATAACACTCATGTCTGGGCGGACGAAAATTCACATGAAGTCCGTCAGAAAAATTTTCAGCGTTGTTTTTCTATTAACGTTTGGGTAGGAATTATTGGGGATTTTCTAATTGGTCCTTGCGTGTTACCCGCTCGGCTAAACGGTGTACACTACAGTTTTTAAGGGACCATCTACCCGATCTGCTAGAAAATGTCCCACTGGCCACACGCCAAAATATGTGGTTCATGTACGATGGTATCCCAGCTCACTTTAGTCGGGATGTTCGTGACCACTTGGACATAACATTTCCAAATAGATGGATTGGCAGAAATGGACCTATTGCTTGGCCGGCCCGAACACCTTATCTGAATAGTTGCGATTTTTTTCTGTGGGGACACATGAAAGCTGTTGTGTATCGTACACCTGTAAGAAATTGATTTCCAGCAACGCATTACGACTGTTGCTGACAGCATTCGCAACGACGTAGAAATTCATGCCAGGGTAAGAGAGTCCTTTACGCACAGAGCCAGAGCTTGTATCAGGGCAGGCGGCGCCCACTTTGAGCAATTTCTTTAATGTTCATTTTTGTATTGATTAATTTTTTATTTACTGTTTATTTGTTTGCATGTTTCTTAAAAAAATAAAGTTTTCAAACATTGATAGAGTTGCTTGTGGTGTTAATGGGGAATGTAAATAAATCTAGCAAAAAAACTGATCGATCAATTTTTTCACATCCCTTCTCACATGCTAGATTAAAAACCGTGCATTAACAAAGTTTAATTTCAGCAGTCTAAAAAATATTTGGCACCAATTTTACCAGTGATTTGTGAGGAAACCATCCATTTAAGCCAAAAATGGCAAAGGAATATTCAACTTCATTTCGACCACTGATGCACCCCTAGAAATTTTTCGATCGACTTCCCTAACACCCTGTATACAGAGGCAAGTTTTGATCAAATGTTTAGTTACTATTAACACAATTTATATATATATATATATATATATATATGTGGCGACACCAGACATGAATCAGAGGTTGGTATAATTCAATTTGGGTTTTCTTTTAATGTTGATGCTTGATATTCTTTGCCACAAGGGCTATTGGAGTTTGGGGATTTCATTGGCCAGCCCATTCTGTCGATTTATCTATTAATCGGCAACGATAGAAAAACCATTATCGTCCTGGACAATCAATATTCTTTCACCAAACAGGTTTTTCTACTAGGTAGCACCTTATCCTGTAGTACTTCGAGATATTTTGTAGCGTTGATCAGTGCAGAAACAACATATAGTTGATCAAGTTCTCGAATAGACATGCAATTCAAAACAGCGTGTTTAACTGTCTTAGTTCTTCTTCTTTGCTACTTAAGACCATAATTGAACTTAGGCCGCCTGTACAACGAAACAACGAAAGAATGGGTTCTCCGATTATTATTATCTGTCGGTTATTGTTATCAGAAGCTCCGAGTCCCATTGTAATCCATTAAGCGGCGTGCACTGTATTTTGAAATAACTTTATACCGGTATTTCGGACATAAACCGGCAATGTTCGGATGAGATTGTCACAGTTATGTAGTTATAATCAAAAAGGTGTATATTTATCAGGTGTAGAGGCGAGAACTTGTAATTTCATTAGCAGAAACTCAAATGTACCGGATGTGTGAACAAAGGAATGATGCAGAACCTGTTCTAGTAGGTGGTGATAGCCGATATAGGTATACCGATTAGTGGTATAAAAAGGCAATAATAATTTAAACATTAATCAACACTTTGAGCTAGTATAGGAATAACCGCAACAAAAAACAGTGGATCAGTATTACTAAATAATGTTCCACTTGCTATGAGATAAAAATACTCAGTTGTCCAATTTGTAGTGACATTTGTTATTAAAAAATATAAATCGCGAACCCGTAAAAACGGTAGTAAAGGTAAATGGTGTCCTTGCATCCAACTAGCACTTGCTCATTTAGAAAACCCATATAGACAAATTGTTCACGGTAAGAGTCAAGTCAAGTGCATAATCACGCGGCTGGCAAATTTAATTACGTCGATCAATTGAATTCCCTCCTCTTACGGTCTGTTCATTAACGACCGGCTTGCTTCAGGCTACCAACACGTAATCACTACTTTAAATGCTATTGTTTATGTATTCTTGCATGTCATTAAATGCTAAATTACAGCTAATAACTAATTGTTATAGCAATATCTTGCGTATATGTACTTATATGAATGAAATTAATTTAACGTCTTATAAATTATAAGGAATTTGTTGTTAATGTATATTTAACTTTCAAATTGAATTGCAGTATGTCTTACAGCTTGCAATCACTTCCAGTTTAATTTTATGGCAGTCTTGCGCAAAAATTCTTGAAAGCTATAGAGATGTAACTGTAGCACGTTTATCATAAATTTCATTCCGCCACTTTCGGTATTCAAAACCATATAAGAAACAGTTAATACAGGGTCTAATTCTCTGCTTCTATTTTAATTTTAATCTGTTTCACTACATAAAATGTCAAAAATTATTTAAAACTTAACTACGGCTTCTCTCCTTTTAAAGAGCATACATTATAAAACGTCATAATTCTAACGCTTACCTTTTGGAGAGTGTTAGCTGATCTATTTATTATTGACTATTTCTTGTTAAAAAATTAAAACTGACTTATGAGGATCGCCTTAAAATAAGTCAATTACCATTAACGACAAATAAATGATAAATTAATTTAAGTACATAAGGTAAGTGAACTTGAATATGGCAAATTAGGAGATTCTCGTAGGAGAAATCAGTTGTCCATACACTGTAGGAGTTTACTTTAAAAATAAATAACGGAACTGTTTAACATAATACGCAGAGGCAAGCAATTTCGAAATCTCTTATTTTACTCATCACCGTTATGTTAAGTTGTAATTAATGTCATCGCCAATTTATTTATTCAAAGATGAGTCACTCGACAGACCATATAATTTGGAGATAGCCAGCAATCATATAAAACATGCATAATCTTAATTAGTGTGAATTATGTCCTCCTTAATTAGAAATTATGAAATAAATATATCGCATTTCAGAGATACAACTCCTGATCCTAACAGTATGATGCCAGTTGCAATTAAGTTTAATATGTTTTATGTTAAACGTTTGTATTAGGTGTGATGTTATAAGCTATCGAGGGTTTTCTACAGAATTTAAAGTCGTTGATTATCTTTTGCACTGATGGCTAACATAATATTAAAATAAAATCACAAAATGTAATTGGTTGGTAAATTTTGAAATTGCGATATTTATGTTTTCATTTTTTAAACATGTCTTCGTTTAGTTCATATACACTTATTGTAATATTTGATATTTAATAGCCTGTAGGGGTTATATTTAAACAGAATAAAATGTCTTTATTGTACGTTTCATAAACTGCACCTTCTTATTAATATTCTTGAAAACTGGATCAAAAAGCGGAAATCTACTGCTCCACTAATTTTACAAACAGCTGTTTCTTTCACTGCTTAAGAGTGAATACGAGGAGTGTTCAAATTTAAACAGTAATGTTTAAATGAAAACCTCATCTAAAGCCAATTAAAAAAATTAAGTAAATTTAAGGTTGGCCGTGACTCTTAACATATTCGTGGCAATTGTTTCGCTATAATATTATTTTGATAGTTACAATTACTATGTCGGAAAATTTAATTCATTGCAACGTGAAGCAGCACATAATTATCAAATTTCTTACAAATGAAGATGCAAATATGATTTACATGTTTTTTAAGAGTATGAGCACAATACGGCTATCGGGGTCATTCTAAAAGTCCGATACTGGATTGGTCAAAATCTTTTAGAGACGGGAGAACTCGTGTAGAAAATGAGCCTCGTGTATGAGGATTTACAATTTCGGTTAATCGTGAAAATAAAGAAATGGTTAATACCATTATTCAGCAAGACAGACGGACAGTGCGTGAAGTTTCTCGAAATTTACAAATTAGCATCGGAAGTAGAGAAGACCCCATAAAAAGCTAAAGTATCATAAGGTGACTGCAAGGTTGTTTCCGCGCTTATTGACCGAAAAGTTGATCCGTTTCTTCTTTACTGCAGCGATATGAGAGAAGAGATAACTTTTTGGAATGGGTGTATTATTTTACTCCTAAGTCAAAACATACAAGCATGCAGTGGTTTTAAACCGCATCTCCAATGCAAAAAAAGCAGAAACTGTATTGTCAGCTGATAAAGTGATGGCAACATTTTTTTTTATTCTTAAGGGGTTCTGTGTGCTGATTTCCACACAGAACGTCGTACAATTATTGCAAACTACTATTCGACACTTTTGCACGATAAAGATAATCAGAATCGGAAACAAACGGAAGAGAAGACAATACCGCTGCAAGAACAATTGAAACAATAAACAAGCATCAGTGGGACCTTCTTTCGCATTCAGCATACAGTCTCGATCTTGCTCCTTTTGATTTGTATGTGTTTCAAGCACTTTAGTTGGGAAATATTTCAGTCAAATAATGAAATTTACGAAGATATTTCAACAACTTCTTACAGGAAGGTATTAGAAAGCTTCCAGGCCGATGTACAAGCGCATTACTAGGCAGTGAATTACATCCAAAAGTGATATAGTTTTTATCGTTGTAATATTGTAATTCTGTTTTATAATTTATACATAAATTTCTGCTTAAATTTGAATATTCCTCGTATCTGTATTTTATTTATTTACCCTGCTATCATGTACTGTATAATAAACAGTGTGTCCTAGATTGAGTAGGCTATTATAGGCATCTTTCCTGTGGTTAAAGATAGAGATTTGTTTATACGGGCCAAGTTGTGCAGTTTAGAGTGTTGATTCAAATTCCGTTGAAAAAATTCCGAACAGTTTAGAATTTATTCCAAAAAATACTGAAAATTGCTATTTTCTTTGCAGTGAAATATTCCTGTAATTATAAAAGATATGAAAAATGTTTCATGTAGAAGTTATTTTACCTGATTAGGTACACTTATAAATAATGTCAGAATAAAATTCAAGATGGCGGTTTCCGAGATATTGGTAGTAACTTTGTAATATTATATGGACGCCATATTGTTTTTTTACAGGGCTATGTAGCATTTTTTCTATTCTTTTCAAAAAAGTATCACATCTTATATCTATCTAAATAAAGGCATAGTAAAATGATTTCATTTTATGTCAAGTAAGTATAAAAACAAATTAAATTAATTTGGAAATCAAAGGAACGAAAACAAAACATTTAAATACTACTTAATATTAAAATTATAATAGCAGGTCAAAATTCATATTGGGAAATCGTCTAATTGGTCCTAGAATATTTGATGGAAGCTTAACTGGGCAGCGCTATTTGGAAATTCTTCAAACATCTCTATAGGATTTGTTAGATGATCTACGTTTGGCGCAAAATATTCAAATATGGTATCAACAAGATGGTGCTCCTGTACACAATGCCGGAAATGTTATCAATATTTAAATTATCGTTTCAATAACATGGTAATAGTAACTCTTGATTTTTATTTATGAGACACTGAAAAATAAAGTGTATAGAAGCAATTTTTATTATAATATTGTCAAAGAACTACGTGAAGCAGTGGTGCAAATCTTTATCGGTATTAATTGTAATACGTTGTAAAGTAACTGGTAGTGCCGCCAAATGGTGTTCATTGTGTTTAGCCAATCCCGGTCAGCGCTTTGATCATTCATTTTAATTTTAATATTTACCTAGTAGTATTTTAAAGTTTTACTTAAACTTAACGTGCATTTGTTTTTACGCTTCCTGGATTCAAAATTAAAACATTTAATATCTTTAATAATGTTTGGTTCAGATATAAGTTGTGATAAATCGCTGAAAACAGTACAAAAAACTACATAAACATGTAAAAATGCAATATGGCGTCTATGTGATATAAGAGAATTGCTACCAATATCTTGGAAACTGCCATCTTGAATTTTATTTTGACATAATTTATAAGTATACCTAATCAAATCAAATAACTTTTACATGACACATTTTTTAATATCTTTTACAATTACGGATATATTTGACTGTAAAGAAAACTGCAATTTTCAATTCTTTGGGAATGATTTTTAAACTGTTCGGAATCTGAATCAGCACTAAAAGCTGCTCAGCTTTGCCCATTTTCGTTATTTTTAATAATAAGAAAGATACCCATGGTAGCCTAGTCAATCTGGAATACACTGTATATTGTTTGAAACGTAAGGCCATATATAGTATAATATTCTCTTACTTTTAAGACCTGCGATTACAAAGTTCTAACCTCACATTACGCGTACAATGTATGTTCCAAACATTCTGTCAGTTGAAGCTATACTAGTGTTCATACAGCATCAAAGTCTTTCGTAATAACATGTAATTTTAAAAATACACATAGTTTTGGCAAATTATACCATTGTGGTTGATCTGATTTCATCATAAATACCTCACGGTCCAGAAATTAATTTTACTAACGCTCTACATCATAAAACATGAAACATATACAGGACATATTTTTGCTGATAAACTATATTAGCTATCCGAATTTTAAATTGATTACACAATTTTATAGTACCTACCGATTCGGGAAATACTTGTAACTATGCTGTACTGCCAAATTTGATGGAAGTGTGCTTAGTACTTACCATTTCTTTAAAACCTTTAAAAAGAACAAAACCTATAGTTACAATATAATATAAACAAAATGTTAAGACAAAACTAATTATTAAGTGTATTACTTCCCTTTAATTTAATTGGGAAATTGCGCTTTGTTTCAAACAATCCTTATAATGGCTTAAACGTGATACACAATAATTGTGTTAAAATTGTTTACATAATTAAAGGAATAACAATGATGTTTACTATTACAAATAGAATCACTTGGCATCAAAGGTACACGACGTGTTGTTTGTTTCGTACGCTCTATATTATTGTTTAGCACCTGGAACTAACGCATTCCCATAAAAGTAAAATGTAATAAACTGGCAGTATCATTCCTTATTATTGAAATTGCATATTGCAAAACGAAAGACATTAATTCTATCAGTATAAATTTTATTGCACGAAACCGTGACACCAGTTATGATCCTATAATTTTCACCTTGATGTAGCTTTGGCTTTTTATTTGGGTTGCAGGCATCGATATTTTACTGTCGTACTACAATCTACTTATGATTATAAATTATGTTGATAACACATGCACTTAAAATTTTATGGTGTTGTATGTGTTTTACGTGCCGTTCAGTTTTCGCTCAGCTGCGATCTTATTCTGCTTTTCTTTATTGTACGTACTATCTCGATACGTTGTAAACGTGGTCAAAGAGGAATTTGCAAAGTTCGATAAACACCTAACATCGAATCCTGGTATATGCACAGGAAAGTGGCTCAATACGAAATAGGCAAGCAGATGCAAGATCAATCGAGTTGACAGTAACGATGCATTTGCATATCTCTACTTCTCGATATACATAAAAGGCTTGTATTTTAAATGTGTAAGTTGTGATAATTACTGCGTATGCAGTTAATGCAATGAAATCAAAGAAAAGTGTATGATTAAGACTTCAAATCAAGATCAACTTCTTCAAACATGTGCAACACGTTTTGCAGATCGTCGTATTTTTCTTATTCAATTCCACTGATTGCTTCATATAAAAAACTGCATTAATTTGCAATTACCATATGATGTGATGTGAATAAGAAATTGTGTTGTTTTTAATTTAGTTTATTGCAAACTTGCATAATTCAACACTTTAGATAATAGATGTTATTAAAACTGAAGGCATCTATTTAAGTTTAAAAAGATATATGCCTGCCTATCTTTATTAATCATTACACCAATAAAAATATTTTATACAAAAAAACCGAAAGCTATTAATAGATAATAACTTGACGATTTAGGAAGATTATTTATAGAAAATGCTTCTTCGGTCTCTAAATATTAATCATACAAGCATTTAACATTTCCTTTAAATAGTTATCGTATATTAATAGAATTTTTGACAGCACATATTTCGAACACAAAAAAATACATCAATTGTAATGAAGGAAAAATGATATTAAACTACAGGAAAGAACTATACCAATGCTTAGGACAAGAACCAGTAGATAATAATATAGAAAAAGAATGGACAAATATTAAAACATCTGTCATAAAATCTGCCGAAAAAATAATAGGCATAAAGAAGCCTAACAACAGGAATGAGAGGTTCGATGATGAATGTAGAGAAATAATAAAAGAAAAAATCAAGCCAGGGAGAAATACCTTCAAAGGGATACAAGATCAAACAGAACAAAGTACGAAGAACTGAGGAGAGAAGCAAGGATCATGTGCAAAAATAAGAAGAAAAATAAGCTAAATGAAAAATCGAAGAAATAGAAAAAAGCAGAAGAAGAAATCTCACAACGAAATTTTATCAATAAATTAGAGAAAATATATTTTTAT
>JABXWE010021055.1:0-30480 GCA_014611495.1 Limonius californicus | reverse complement strand
TTAATATTAATTTTTGTTTTTTCTTGTTATTTATATATAAATATATCTATTAAATATAATATTTTCGGACCTGTCAATTTTTGTTTTAAGGGGGTAACTTTTTGTGTTCATTTTCCACCTTGTCACTTCAACCTCCTAGGGGTGGTAAACTTCATAAAATTTTAAATGGGAAAGGGGGTCGAGTGATACGCCATTTTAAAGGGCATTAAATTCTAGTTTTAACGCCTTCTAGCTTTTCAAATTCAGATCAGTAGTTTTCGAGAAAATGCATTTTAAAGATAGTAATCCGCCAAAAACCAATGATTCATGATTTTTCACTTTTACCATACTGTATACCACAGTAATGTTTTATTGATTAAGAAATTTATTATCATCGAGTTTTGTCGACAATTGTAGTTGTGTTTTGGATTTTGTTGTCGTTGTTGTTGGTTATTTTTGATACAAAATGGTTTATTCTATTACAGAAAAGGTATTAATAATTGAATTGTATTATAATAACGGTAGATTCGCTAAAATTACAACTCAGTTATTTACTGTACAAAATCCTAATAAGCATGATAATCGAAAGTACGTTCTTGAACTAGTAGTCAAATTTCGGCAGACGGGAACGGTGGCAAATCGAAAGGGAATCGTAGAAGCTGAAACTCGAAAAGTGGGAAATGAAGTTAAGGAAGTTGCACTTTGGGGTCATGTTCATCTCGATCCCACTTTAGGTACCCGTAAGTGACAACAATTGCTGGCATGTCCCGAAGAATTTTAAAAGCCCATAAATGCCATCCGTATAAGATCCAAATTGTCCAAGAATTAAACGAAGATGACTTTGATAGACGTTTGGATTTTTGCGAGGGTATGAGTGAATGGATAACTAATAACCCAAATTTGCGTTTTAACATTTGTTTTTCGGATGAATGTTTGCTTTTTTGTGGACGGGATTGTTAATCGCCATAATCGTCGCTATTGGGCCAATGAAAACCCAAACATATTCCATGAAGTTCAGACTCAAAATCCTTAAAAATTAAACGTGTGGGGTAGAATTTATGACGATCGCGTTGTTGGTCCTTTTTTTTGTATCATGAAAACTATCATTAGAAATTTATTTGGATTTAATACGAGATCATGCTGATCCAGCAATAACTAAAATCATGGAACAAAATGACCGTTAAAATGTGAATGGGTTCCAGGAAGATTGAATCTTTCGTATGTCAAAGAGCAGACTTGGTAGAAGAAGAAACTCGTAGTTGAAGAATTTAGCGGATATCACACCACTAGATTATTGTTCAGCGAAACCATTGTCCATAGTTGCATGATACAACAATTAAGAAGAGATTTCAAATCTTCAAAAATTTTACTCCTACTTTAGTATTGATAACTTTAATGTGAACTGAAAATTAAAACTTTAATATAAAATTTCGGCTTGATACCGTTCATTTTGAAAATTCTCTCATTTTAAATAATATATGGTTTGTATTAGCTAAAATTATATTTCAACGCAGCATACATTGTTTTTAACATTTATAGAATTTGTAAAAAAAAATTATAATCAGTATCGAAGCAACCTTCCAAATTAACATAAATTATTATAATGTGAGTTTGCTACGATAACCGCAGCTTCTGGTAATATAGGGTGCCTAAAATTCTTGTTTATGTTCGCTAGCACTTTAAATTAAGAAACCTTAATATCAAAATTGTACTTGGAACTCCTTTGCAAGTTATTAGATCGCGCAGAAAGAATACCAAGTATAAATATCCAATATACAGAATATGTGGTAGCTTCTGAAAACACATACTGCAACCCAGTATAAACATGTCTGAGGAATCCAGAAAAGTATTGTTGGTATTATTAATAGTACTACTAACTGCGTTTAATGTGACATTTATTTATTAAACATTAACACTACTTAATACTAAAGTTTATATGCAAATTTCCTACTTCATGAACTACTCATAGCAAAAAATAATATTAAATTAGCGATTATTACCACAATAAAATAATATTAAAAGTCTCATTTGGTAAGATAAGATGCATGCGGTTTCAATGTTAGTTTGTAAGGGGCTGCAAGTTAGATCCTGTATAATGAGGGTTTCCCCTTTTTCGTTACTCTAATTTCCGCCATAACACCGAAACGCCTCTATTATGCAAGTCGCGTTTGCCAATGTTTTGTGCATGTATAGAAACAATAGATATTTTACAGACTATCGAACAAAGCGTAGGGCGTAGTCCACCGGTTTAGCTAGTTGCAAATAAATAATTGTAAGTTAGATAATAACGATTTAAAGTAAATTATACATATAAGTACTATTTGTTCCCTAGAAACAGCAGCTTATATAATACTCTGTTGCTAAATAATTTTTAATTAAATGAGCCCGAAAAAAATATGTAGAACACAGTAATTCATTATCTATTTGTTTAATATAGAATGTATTAATTAAAAATACTTTTTACGTAAACCATGTATGCACAGCATATTGTTATTATGTAAACGTGACGCAATACCTTCCGAATAACACTAAATAAAAGTTTTATATTGGAATAATTTATTTATTATTCTACCACGCCTCGAAAAACATGCGTGTAAAATTAGCGTCCTGTATATAGGCAAAAATAAAAGTTCGTTTTTTAGCAGTCTAAATAACGAAAGTGTTCATAGTATATAACTTTAATGTTGTACCATAGTATACTTATACAGGTTAGGTTTTAGTGCCTGAAATGGAAAGGTGCATAAAAAATAATTTATAACTTTAAAAGGCTGTCGTAAATGTGGTTAAATAAAGAAATTTGTTGAAACGTTAATGATTACTATTTTCCAAGCCTTTTAACATCCAGTGCATGCAGGTAAATGCCATTTAAGAATAATTGTATATACTTGTGTATACTTTTCTTCTGTATACATATTAGAAGAAATTAACGATTTTTCATAAAAATTAAAAACGATGAAACAAAGAATACAATGATTATTGTTCATAACTTATTATTAATAGAGGGCTTGTTTATCAATAGTAAAAATTTATTAGAAACCCTTTAAATAAAAAAATAATACTGAGTACTGATATAAATCGATATTTTAATAATTTGAACTATATTTAGAAAAACAAAATGGTTGATTCAAGTGATTTTGAGATTCAAATGTAGCCGAGAATATAAGTTATTTTGCGTAACGAATTCCTAAATGTTGTTATGGACACTTTTCTATCCTAAAATGCTTGTAAGCAAACGCTGCTTTGAATCTGAAATTTGAACATAGGTCTGTCAGAAAAGCTCTGTGATGATGAGTATTAAAAGCTGTTTTAACTGAATCAGAAATATACATTCCTTTACCCATTCGTACTTAACAGAATTAGTTTTTTTGATTTAGCTTTAGAGGTAACACGCATTTCATATTTTTTTAGTGAACTACAGCGTATCCCTTTAAAGCATACGCGCACTAAATATTATGTGAATTTTAAAATCTGGTAAGAAAAACAAAGTGCAGTATTATTATCTTGACTAGAATGTAGTGTTAAATGTTTACAGAGCGTATACCATATTTTATTAATCTTCAGAAAACGGCATCAGTAATTAGACAATGAAAACTTTTAAAAATTTTCAATTTATTTGATTAGCAATCAAAATACAAAGTATTCTATAAGTTAATCTGTTAGCCTACACTCTAACAATAAGTTTAAAATTTAGATCGATTAAAAACATGATGACATCTCATCCAGCGATGAGTTCTCTAAGTCTATTTTTTATAGGTCAGCTGGCCACTGTCTTTAATCTTCTTATTGTAATATCTTCTAGTAGGGGCTGCATTAAAGGATTTGTGTGTCTTTCCAGTGTTTGGTGGTGGATGATGCCTCTCTCATGTTCTTTTATAGTTGATATCTTCCAATATGTGTGGATCATTTCATTTGCTATACCCCATGGGGCGTTAACAACAGTTCGTAGTACCTATTTTGGACTGGCACCTTTGGATTATTTCGACATTGGACTTGCTGGCACAGCCCCGCAGCTCTGCTCCATAAGTCCATATGGGTTTGCTTACTGATTTGGTACAACAATAGTTTGTTTTCAATAGATAGCGGAGGCTACCACCGATTAACCAATATAGCTCTGTCTGTTTTAGTTCCAAATTTGCTTTCTTTTTTGGCAGCTGTGTTCTCTCCAGTTTAATTTGGAATCTAAGTGTATTCCCAGGTATTTTAATGACGCAGTTTGTGGTATTTCTATATTGCTTAGGTGTATAGGTGGACACGGATCTTTTCTTAGGGTAAATGTTATAAGAACAGATTTTGTTTCCTTTACTTTTACATTCTACTTTTTAAGCCAGTGTTCTAGAACATGTAGATAATCTTGTATTAGAGTGTGTGTTCGGAGAACTTCATTGTGGCTACTCAGTATGACAGTATCATCAGCAAATGTGCCCATTGTGGTGCTTGGTGAAACTGGAAGATCTGAGGTAAATAAGATATAAAATAGAGGTCCCAGGACACTGCCCTGTGGTACCCTAGAGTTGACTGGGAGAATAGTTGAGGCTTCTGACTTACTTTTGTTCTGAAGTGTCTATCGCTTAAATATGTTTTAAATAGTTTGTAAAACGCTGGTATGTATTTTTTAATTTTATACAGTAATCCTGGGTGCCAGACTCTGTCAAAAGCCTGGCTTACTTCTAAGAATACTGATACGCAGTATTTTTGTTGTTTAAACTGGTAAGGATGGTTTGCGATATACGATGGCATTGTTGGATGGTCGAGTGAGCCTGCCGAAATTCAAATTGATAATTGGGTATCCATTCAGTATTGATTTTTTAAGTACTAGTTTTTCGAGTAATTTTGAAACAGCTGGTAATAAGCGTATAGAACGCTATGATTTTACGCTATTTGGATTTTTACCAGGCTTAAGGATTAAAATTATCTCACCGGTTTTTAATTTTTGAGGCCTGTATTGGATACGGAAGATTGCGTTAAAGATATACGTCAGTAGTACTATGCCTTTTTTGGCAGTTCTTTAAGCATTTTTGCTGTTACAAAATCCTTACCCGGGGTTATTTTGCGGTCGGACATTTTATTTCATTTTTTATATATTTCTTTAGGTGTGACGGGTTTAATTGGCTGTGTTGTTGGCGCGGGAGACTAATATTTGTTATTTTCTCATCCGGGTCATTTTCGTGTAGCCGAAAGACATCGGCAAGGTGATTCGCTAATACTTCTATTTTCTCCTTATCACTTTTTGCCCAATGTTCTTGTGATGGTTGTTCCATTTTTAAAGGGGGAAGAGTTGTTATTGGTTTACTTTTAGCTTACGTTTGAAAACTTTTACTTACAATATGTTTAACAGAAAAATATCGTAATTATAGAAATTTTAGATTGTTTTACATATTAATCTGAAATATACTTTAATAGTCATACAGCGTTGAGCAAAAGTGGGAAACAATTCAAATATTTTTATTGCGGCAACTGTGATCCTGACAAAATTTTTCTACATGAAGGTTTATGGCGGATACAATGAAGGTATTGGCGGATTAAAAGTACTTCTGGTTTAGTCGTGTATAATAACTTTTTCATTTCACATGAAATTCCCCTTATGTTTTAAGATATATCGATATAACTATTTCTTTTTGATAATTCCGTGATGAAAAGTTTGATGTCTTTATTTTAATGATTCTAGAGATGTTGAAAAATAATGTATTGTTATTGCTATCTGACAGCTCATGAAAACAAAAGAATGTGAACGGTTTTGTAAAGTTGTCAAATTTTGCTTGGTTTGGTTTCACCAGGACGGAGCACCTCCCTATTACGCTCTAAATGTTCGGCACTTTTTAAGTCGTTTGCAAATACGTGGATAGGGCGCAGAGGGTCTTATTGAATGGCCTGCACATTCTTCGGAGCTGAACCCGTTGGATTTGTTTCTTTGGGAACATTTAAAATCTAGAGTTTATACCGAACGACCTAATAATTTGGAAGAATTTAGACTTAGAATTGTAAGAGAAATGAAGAAACATCTTATTAATGTAATTGCAGGATTTGTACATAGACTTGGTTATTGAAAACAATTAAATAGTGATCATTTTGACCACTTTCTCAAGTGATGATATTCGTGTTTTTTATTTAATTGTTTTACATTGTTTTCTATTTCGTTGTGGTCATGCGTTGCTAGGTAATTCAACAAAATATGAAGCATTATTTGCTCTAATCTCTAGCATTAATAAAAATAAAGCCATAAAACCTTATATCCACTGATCTCGTAAAAAGGAGTTCTATCGATATATTAAAAATATACAGGGTATTTTATTTATATTAAAATAGTTCATATCATTTCCGGCTAAACCGGAAGTCTTTTTAAATTGCCAATACCTTCATTGTATCCGCCATAGATCAGAACCTTCATGATATATTTGGTCTAAATTGCAGTTACCGTATTAGAGATATTTACATTGTTCCGTACTTTTGCCCAGCACTGTATGATCTTGAAGGTGCTAACGCTGTTTTCTAAAATAATTAATACCTTATCATTCTTCAGTACATCAAAGTTTAGTAATGAACATAATTCTTAATGATATTAATATTATTTAATAGCATCTCTGTTAGTTAACTTATTAATACTGTGTTTATCTATTTTCGGGAAACACATAGGAAAAAGAATATTTCGTAAGTAAAGAATGTTTAGATATTGTTGTGAAAAATATGAGAAAGTTGTTTATTATCCCACCGAGTTTCCTCTTTTGGTCGTAAGTTTTGATGCGGGAAGAGCATAAATATTAGAAATTTTCTTCACATTGCTTGGATCCACCCTACCTTTCTGTAACATTAATGTGCACCCTCTTCTTGATTTAAGTGTTCGCAACGATATACGTTTCTAGACTAAGCCACTGGTATATAAATTCTTACCCGCATTCTAACTAAATAGTTGTTTATAAAGCTTTTAGACCATAATAGTGCGTACCACTTTGATATTACTACGAGATTATTCGTTTGTAAATTTAATATTGCTTTAAATTTAAAAGAACTAGCTCAAGTGGAATCTATACCATCTGGGAATTTTTCATAGCCAGTCTATTATATTCCTTTATTTCTCTTACCCAAGGTAAAATTGACCAGGTCTTGCTATTAGAAAAATGGTAGCTTAACTAAGCTTCGTCGCTGACCGTTACCCTAACTAAACTAAAATTTGTTGTAGAGTCCTGCCATTGGTCTGGTTTTAAGAACATTAGATACGTTCTGATACTTCGGTTGTATGCATTTTGTTCTCATGAGATGGTAGTTTTGTAATAAGGTAAAAAAGATTTACGAAATTAAGTCCAAATATATCATAAACGTAGAGTGGTTTTAGCCTGTTATTTCCTGCTCTAATAATTGTTTCACTTTATTTCACAGTCTTCGATTGCAGACTACTTAATAAAAATCAGTATTTAGAATGACAGAATATTTAGCCACAGTGACAATAGAACATGCTTATTTTAAATCATTTCAAGGCCTTGTAGTTGTCCCTTAATGTACGAGGGTTGATAATTTAATTCCCGGATTGGCACTACAAAAAGAAACGTAATTGACATAACACCAACAATATTTATGTTAATTTAAAGTAATATTCATTCAATTTAATACACTTATAGCAACGTTCTATACGTTTTTATAATCAGTTAGCAAATGCTTCCGGAGAAACGGTTTTCAATTCGGCGGTTACATTTGTTTTAAGTACCTTCTTCGTCCTGATATCGACTGCCTTTAAGAACAGAAATGAGAAAAGCAGTTTGCATGTGTCGAGTCAGAGAAATAGGGTGGGTAATTGATCCCAAAAATGCCGTGCTTTATGAGAAACGACACAATCAGTGTAGGATGGGCAGGTGAATTGTCATGCACGCAGAATCAAACCAGCCTTTTCTCAAACCTGTTGATGTTTAACTCATATGCCATCATTCGGATGTTTCACAAACTCTTGCGAAGGAATCTTTATTTCGACAAATCGAAGTACATCCGGTTCATTTTGAACGATCTCAGGCCCATCTTTTAAAAGTATACATCATTCAAACACGTAATGTGTTATTCCATACGTTTCGGTTGGAGTTTTCCTTGATTTGTGGCAAAATATAATATTTACTCGTTATTCCATGACGACTGACAAAAACATGATGTATGTGCTAGTGCCCTGCGCAGCAACTAAGCTATTCGATCTTTGCTTGACCACTCTTTATTGACAAAAACTATGAACTATTATATGCTGCTTTAGTTTGGGTTTAATTTCACCTGACTGCAGTGCTGCAGCGTCAGTCTGGGAATTAAACTGCCAAACCTTGTATAACTTATAACATATAAATTTTCCCTTTGTAGCACATATTTCTTCTTTCCTGTAAAATTGCATTGATCAGCTAGTATCTATACTGTATAATTAAATGGATATATCATATCTTTCTACGTCATTGTGTCTCTGTTGACATAATTCAGTATTGTAATATGCCATATGGTCTTAATATCTATACATGATATAACTGAAGGGCTTAAAATTTTTATCTTTTGTAATAAGTTGTAGTTTATTGATTAGCACTCCAGTCGGGCAGAATTCGGTAGTGTTATATCTCACTTCTGATGTTAATATTTAAACGATAACGCTTCAAGTATGATTATTTACTTTACTTTATTAATATTTAATTTCCTTGCGCTCCTCACAAATGACATCAATGTGTCAAGGTGGTTTTTAAGGCTAAATAGTATTCTTCCTTTCAACCTTTCTTCTTACCGTGCCGTACTTAAATTGACTGTAGGCGACGAACATGAATTGGAAAATGCTTGTTTGTTTTATTAAGATTTTATCATACATAATATGTATGGAGCTCTATTTGAACAACCTAAGCAAGTAAGAATCATTTAATTTTGTTAACTTAAAAAACTTTACCATAAAAATTGTTCTTTTTTTCCGGATATGAGCTTCTTATTAAAAGTTGGTTTATTTTTAATCCCCCACACAATCTATAAATTTGACACACGTATTCATGAACATCTTGTATATTAAAAAAATAATTTATGGATCGTAAAATATTAAAAAAAATTTTCTGGATCACACAACATTCTTCTCCAGACTTTTATTTTTTCTGTTTACATAATATTTATCAGAAAATAAACGAAACATGATTTGTATAAGTTAACAAGTAATAGTTATGGCATTTTGTTTATTAACAATTTATATTAGCTTTGCCCGTATGCTAATACCAACAGGTTTTTCTTTTTCCACTAGCAAGAACATTGCAATATTAGGTATTTCGTAATATCACAAATTTCTGAATTATTTAGTAACAAACGGCCATGCTCTTAAACTTTAATAATCGAAAATTATTTGATTTTTATTCCTAGTGTTTTTATATCATTTACATTTTACATAACTATACAGGGTGTATCAGAAATAAGTACAAATATTAAATCCGATGGTAGATTACAATATACAGTATACAAACTAGAAAAAACATTTCTTTGGCAATGGGATCCTTAAGATATGAGAAAATAATAATTGAAAATTTGACCCAAAATTGTTTGAGTACCGCAGGATAATAACAAAAATTAGAGTTCAAAAACATGTTATGCAAAGAAGAGTAAGATAGAAGTGCAAAAAAATTTCTTATCACCTGCCGCAAACCAATACTATTAGGTAGATCAGTAATTTCTATTCAACCTGTTGATGTTATCACAAGCCAGACAAGTTTTAACGTGTTTGCCACTTTGGATTTACTTTACAATTAGGTAATAATCTTCTACAGCTTAAATGCATTTTCTATGTATCATCAGCACTTCTCAAACAAAATTTTATTTTATTTTTTAAATCAAAAAAATAAACTTAATAATTTTAGAAAAACGAATAGTACCATTGAATTCTACTTGAGCCAATCTATTACTGGTTTAAATATTTGTACCTATTTCTGATACACTCTATATATTAATTTTGACACTTCTAAGAATAAAGAACTCACTTTCGATTGTTGCAGTTCTAAATAAAGCATAGCTATTTTCTACATATAATTCTGAAGGAATGCTTGACATGATGAATATCGTGATAGTCTTAAAATGCTAATTTATTGTTTTGTGGAGTGTAGAAAATTACGAACGGGTTTCTAACTTATTTTTACGTTGTAGTTATTACAGGGATCGGCGATTAACATATCTAAACATTTACATTGAATTCTATATGTTAAATTTTCTAATGTTACACCCACTATGCAGGAACATTATTGTTACATATTCATATTTATATTTCGTCTATTTGTGTAGAAGAGCGTGGATATGATTTTGCAGAAATGCTAATTTTGTTTGGAAACAGCCAACAGGAACTTGTATTTAGAAAGGGTTTCAGAGATATCAAATATTATAATTTCAGGTGATACAGCTTTCTTAAGAATTAACGTAATTAGAAAATAGAAAGTAAGTGTTTTCTTAAAATACTGCTTGAATTCTTTATATCTTTTTATTAGATTGATTGTTATGGTAACTATTGATTAATAGAAAATGATTAAGCATCGCAGTGATTTGTAAATAAGATTCAATTGAGCCATTGAAAAATACAGTTTTGTTTTTACAAATACGCATTTGGATTATTCAGAATGATATTCTAAGTTCTCAGCATAAGTCTTCTTCTCGTGCCCTATCCTTCAAGGACCTTGGCGATCACTCTGGCCCATTTGACTTTATGTACCGCCGCTCTGAACAGACCAATGGACGATATTCCATACCATTGCGTGAGGTCTTTTACCAAATAATTACGTTGCAAGTGAGCAGTTCTACCATTGGTTATTGGAAAATCAGCTGTTGCACACAAAAATTCTTTTTACGGATGAGACATCGTTCAACCGAGATGGAATAACTAACACAAGAAATTCACATGTTTGGGTCCTAGAAAATCTACATTCATCCACGGAGTCACATTTTCAGCACCATTTTTGTATTAATGTCTGGTGGGGTATCATCAGGAACAAAATGATTGGGCCATATGTATTTGAAGGTCGTTTGAATGCAGCACATTACCTCGGTTTTCCGCAAGACGAACTACCAGTGTTTTTAGAAGATGTACCTCCAAATATCAGAGCAGATATGTGAATACATGGAGCATCTCCACATTTTGGCAGGGCGGTAACTGCATTTCTGAACAAAAATTTTGTAAACCGTTTGATAGGACGTCAGGGTCCCGTTATTTGGCCACCCACGTCACCGGATCTAAGGCCATTAGATTACTATCTCTGGGGCCGTATGGGCGTTGGTGTACGCGGTGGGGTCACCACAACTTCACATAGGGCCCGAATGTGCATAGCTTATCGAGGAGGTCATTTTAAAGATAGAAACTGCCACATAACTATAGCATATTATTTTGTGAACCGTTAATTGATATCCTTTACCAATAAAGACTTGATTCTTTAGTGTTATTTTTTGAATGCATAAGTGCCAATCACTTTGTAGCGATTAATTTTAGGCCATATGTATATTGGAAGTTTTCAACTTAAGAAGAGGCCAGGAACACGTACTGAAGCTGTGTACATCCTACTGCAGGACACCTTGTATATTTGAAAATTTTACGGTTTACCGATATTACATCTGTTTTGTTCTTTAATTGTTCCAGTTTTGAATGTTTTCTATTTTACCTGCACCTATTTGTTTCATATTCGTACTCACTATACAGGGTGTGTAAAAACTCACGTGCAAGCTTCAGGTAGCGCGATTACTTGGACAAAAATAAGGCAAAATTCTTATTGCGAAAAAGCTCGCAAAGGCTTCCTGAACTTGCACGAAATCTTCAAAGTTCAAAATTGGTAACAGTAAAGAAAGCTGATTTTTCAAAATCAAGTTACTTGCTGCTTATATTAAGTGATAATAACAATAATTTATTACCACTGATCATTTAAAAGTAAAAGAAATTAACAGTTTTCATCATTTCAAATTAGTTAATTTGTCTAAATGTTTTTACTTGCGTAAAAAAATACATTTTGCAATAGTGCAAATTAACAGTGATATCCTTCAGAGTGCCTTGATGCAATGACAGATAATAAATTGGTCATCTGTCATAATAACGCTTTACTGGCATTACTAATTATTAATAAGTATGGAGTTTACGTTTGCGGAATATGCTGATATGCAAATGGTTTTTAGAGTTTGCGAGGGAAACGCTAACGCTTGTCCTGCTGAGTATTCCAGAAGATTCCCTGATCGTCGTCAACCTTCCAGAAATGTATTTACGAGGTTAGATCGAAGATTAAGAGAAACTGGAAGAGTAATACCAATGAGGCAGGATACAGGGCGACCTCGAACTCAACGCACCGCTGACCAAGAACAAGCGATTCTAAATGCTGTCTCCGAAGATCCTTGCTGCAGTACTAGAGGAATTGCAAGATTACTTAACATTAACAGTAATAAGACAGTTCATCAAGTTTTAAAAGACGACAACCAATACCCCTACAGGTTTTGTAAAGTACAGCCTTTGTTACCTGGGGATTATTTGGAAAGAATAAACTTTTGCAATTGGTTATTGGCTAGAATCCAAGAACAGCCAAACTTCCACAATAACATTCTGTATACGGATGAAGCAACATTCACTAGGGATGAAGTATTCAATATCCATAATATACACGAGTGGGCACATGAAAATCCCCATAATAAACGACCATTTGGTCATCAACATCGTTTTTCACTAAATGTTTGGCTGGGAATAATTGGAACGAGAATAGTTGGACCACGTCTTACCCAATAGATTTAATGCCGAAGGTTATCTGCATTTTCTTAATGAAATATTTCCAGGTTTGCTTGAGGATATACCACTAGGTATTAGGCGCAATATGATATACCAGCATGATGGCGCACCAGCCCATTACAGTCGTGAAGTCAGAAGTTGGTTAAATGACAATTATCATCAGCAGTGGATAGGTCGTGGTGGTCCAACAGAATGGGCCCCAAGATCTCCAGATCTCAATATTTTGGATTCTTTTGCTTGGGGATTTATCAAAAACATAGTGTATCAAACGCCACCAGAAACCATTGTAGAGTTAGAACAAAGAATTGGAAATGCGGTTCAGCAGATTACGCCTCAAATGTTACAAAATGTTCAAAATTCCATTCCACTAAGGGCTGCTGCATGTATGGAAGAAAATGGCGGTCACTTCGAACATTTACTCTAGCATTAGTTATCGTATTACTGTAGTTGTTTCACTGCTTGTTACAAATTGTTTGTTTATTTATTTATATCTTTATATTTATTTTTTTTTGCGTAAACTTAATTCTACGACGCCACTGCTCAAACATTTGGTTATTGTTATGACACCGACCGTGCCGAATGCGAGTCGTGAGGACTGTATCTGTAGTTTTAAAATACAATGTTGCCAGATTGACATTTCTTAAATTGTTATGCTGAGGAGTAACCATGCGTCTACGAACTTTTTTGTAATAAGATTTTTGCCTTATTTTTGTCTAAGGAATCGCGCTACCTGAAGCTTGCACGCGAGTTTTTACACACCCTGTATATACGGTGGGCCAAAAAATGTCCGCATTTTATATTTCTTAATAACTCAGTAATGAATATTGCTATATTGTTATTAAATTAGGACAAAACATATATGTACTTACATGTTAACTTTAAGAAAGTTAAATCGAAATAGATGTTATCAGAGGCATTATACAAGACCGTATTTTATTTGCGTCCCAAAAAATTACTTTATATGTTTAAAGAAATAATTATAGCACTCATTTTGCTTTTTTTAACATATTTAAATTTATATATTAATAATAATAAAAGGCAATTTCAACAGGTATTTAAAGTAAGTTATAAAACAACAAAAAACACTTTCAACACCTTATTCAACGCAAACGACAAAACTAACGATTTTTTAAAATCAGGTGTTTACAAATTAAACTGTTCACATTGTAATTATGTATACATAGGTCAAACAATTAGAAATTTTGACACCAGATACAAAGAACACATACGCTCATACAAATATAAACACCCAGAAAAATCAAACTATGCTAAACACTTATTAGAACACAATCATGCATTGACATCAAATAATATAATAACATTTTTACACTTCTGTGATGATAAACGTAAATTGGATATACTCGAGGCCTTTCAAATTCACAAACACACTTTAACAAACACACCTTTAATGAATGAGCAAATTGAGCTCATAAATTCCCCGCTATTAGAAGTTTTGGAATAGAAGAGCCCAAAACCAAGATCCAGTGTGCTGTTACCCAAGCAACTACAAATGTTTACTTCATTAAATGTTTTTGATAATGACATATTGTATGTCGAAATACGTATAAAGCAAAAATAAATAAATACCTGTTGAAATTGCCTTTTATTATTATTAATATATAAAGTATGAATTTCAACGAAGTAAGGCAGCAAACAATTAACAAATATTTAAATTTGTTTTGCTATCGCTATCGGTTATCGGTAAATTATTAATAAAATTTAAAATGAATTGAAATGTTTCAGAAAATTTAAATGACTTTTGTTGGGAATACATAAGACGTTACCATGTAAGCAATTTTTATTATTTTTTAAATTATTATTTCTTGCGACAAAATAAAGTAACGTTTAGCCCACCGTGTATTACAAACACAAAGGTGCTGCATGACTTGTATTTACTTGCTTTAAAAAATAATTATACATTTTAAATTTCTTTAAAACTAGTTTTTTACTAATTTTAAGAATTGTTAAACACAACTTCATTTACCTATAATGTAAAATATTTTAACCGGTTAAAAAATATATTTTCAAACTATAGGTTTATTTTTTTCTTTATAAAAAACAAAAAATATATTGACATTTAAAAACCCAATTAATTTAGGAACTTTCGTCTAAATTGTTAATAAATATAATAAGGGATTTATACGTTTGTTTGTCCCTACTTTACGTAGTAGAAGGATGTAATCTATCGCAATAACCTTGTCTATTGTTTACTAAGTACCTACCTTTTAGTACCTGTATGTGTACTTGCTATTTGTTTTGCAAATTAGAAATGTTGAAATGTATCGATTTTTCTTAAATTTTATTTCCATTATTTCTGAAATAATTTAAATTTGATAAAAAATGTCAATGTGGTATTTGAAAGAGCGTAGTTACGAGGTCGGACAAATGTATAACGGGATTGATCAAATACAAAGCATGTGAGCTAGCCATAGGTGAAAATACTTCTAGCTTCCTTCGAAGTAATCTCCCTCGACTTCTATGCACCGCTTACATCGACGATACAAATCGCGGAAAGCCTGCTTAAACATGTCGCGAGGAAGTGCGTTTAGTTCTGCGGTAACATTCCGTTGAATGTCTCCCACGTCGTCAAAGCGCCTTCCCTTGAGGGTCAATTTCAGCTGAGGAAACAGTATGAAGTTCGCTGGAGGCAGATCCGGCGAATAGGGAGGATGTTCTAAGACTGGGACATTTCCTGTCGCCAAAAACGTCTTCACAATCAAGGCAGAATGGACAGGGGCATTGTCGTGTAAAGGGTGCCACTTGCCGGAGGCTGCCAAATGCGGTCGCACACGTCGAATGCGTTTTAGTAAACGCGTCATGACACCCTTGTAGTACAGTACAATTCTTTGTGGATGATGCCTTGACTGTCGAAGAAAGTGATCAGCATGGTCTTCAGTTTCGATTTTTGGAGACGGAATTTCTTTGGCCTGGGAGACGTCTTCGATCGCCATTCCATGCTTTGTCTCTTGATTTCTGGATCGTACTGGAAGCACCACGACTCGTCACCAGTATCAATTGAATCCAGAAAATTTGGGTCGCTGTTGGCTGTTGCAATGAAGTCGGGGGAGGTGTCCAATCGATGCGCTTTTTGCTCAGCGGTCAAATTGTGCGGGACAAATTTGGCACAGACCTTCTTTTTCTTCAAATCCTTCTCCAAAATGGTTCTAATGGTTTCACGGCTAATACTCAGCTTTTGCTCCATCATTCTCAGTGTCAGTCGTCGATCAGCCGCCACAAGTTGTCGGATTTTTTCGATCGTTACGGAGTTTCTCGTTGTGATCGGACGACCCGGCTTCTGATTATCGTAAAGGTCCTGCCGACCTTCACGAAATCTGGCAAACCACTCGAAAACGCGAGTACGGGACATGGCCTCATCGCCGTACACAGTTTTCAACATCTCGAATGTCTCCGTGGCAGTTTTCCCCAATGTGAAACAAAACTTAATGTTCGCTCTCTGCTCCATGTTTGACTTGTGTCACATGTGACAGCTGCACTAACTTATTCATTCGCATGCACAGCCTACCGCGCAAGTTCTGACAGGATGCCGTTTTAGCTATGTGTAGACGAAAGTTCCAGCTACAATTTGGATATGATTTGGAAACAGTCAGTTTCTTATAGCATCCGCAGTAGTGCCAATCCCGTTTCATATTTGTCCGACCTCATATATCTACCTACTGACGTGGAGATTGTTTCGATATTCATATTTTTGTAAATATTATTAGAAAATTTTAAATTAAAATACAGTTCAATGTCTTGTAATGCTGAAGGGTAATTATGTTTAAATTTAAAAAAATCGCTCTATCAGTAGATAGACAAAATATAAATAAATAAAAAAAATCGCCGTTGCTTCCTACGTTATAATTCCATCTCAAAAAATGGAACAAAGTGTGCATAAAATGAAGTATATTTCGAGGTGTTTCCAGCCTTAAGTGGGATATACTGTATATTAAACCCCTAAAATGCGTAGGAAGAGATATGTTCTTCATATTGTACCTGCAACATTCTAAAAGATAGCTTTTTAAAAAGTAATTCGTTAGCAATATTTACACAAGATATATTTGACAAGAAAAATATTTAAATAAATAAATGTTAAAATCGCATTAGGAAACTTTCGATAAAAATTGTATTACAATTTTCATACTGAATTTTTATGCTTCTTTTGTAATTTTTCCACAGAAACAATGAAATGAAAGCATTTTCTATTTATAACGGAAAATAAAATATCATTATCCTCGCTTGAATTTCGCTGCAAGCATTTTATATGTTTTCTAATTCAAAACTTTTTCAACTTTCGTTTTGTTAATAAAAAAATCAAAACACAACAGACAGAATTTGCTGAAAGCATGCACAGAGCATACGAACAGTATTTAAATATCCAAAGCTTACAAATCCGAATGGATCCGCATTCGCCTTAACGGCTTTAGGCTAACATAAAACAAGAGCGATGTAATTGTTTTAAAAACTTTGGAATTGATCCTTTAGTAGAAATTAATTTTATTTCTCCCAACGTAAATGCAAAAATTGCAAACACACGTCGATGAAATTGTGCCTTTCGTTTAATATTGGGGATTTACAGATGTTGTTTACCGCATTATCAATTTACCTATATTGACATTCGCTTTGTTGTGAGCTGGCATAAAATTAAAAAGCGCTTACACATAGCTATTGCTGTGGCAGACACATTTTTCAATTTAATTTAAATTTTCTATGCTGAAATATTTATACTAAGGTTCAGAATTCTGTAAATAGTTAAGAGCCCGGCTGGACGAACAAATTCCTGGGTCGTTTGCTTCTAAAACAGAAATCTAAACAATAAGAACTTAATTAGTCTTCATTTTCTTTTAGTCAGTTCGTTTAGCCTGCGTCTCAAGAATTTTCTTTAAATTAAGATGGATCTAGTATTAAATTAAGCGCAGATTAATAGTGCAAAGAGATAATTAAACATAAAATATTTACGATAAATTATTCCATAAAGTGTCTTACGACTTATACTTGCTTTTATTATTTTTAATAACTGTTTGCTGCATTTTAGTTTAAAAATAGATGTATGTTTGTTAAACAATGTTGTTTTGCTAACTGTTGGATTGCAACAATCCGAATTGGCGAACCATTTATTATTCCGTGTTGTACTGTATAGTGCTTTATGCTGTGTTATTATAGGTGCTCGAATATGGTAACATTGTTTGTGTTAAAATTACGAATTTTAGATATTGAGATTTTGATCGAAATAAGGGTTTTGGACCTCCGCGAACTCAAAAACGTCGATGTGTGTATATAGTCCGCCCCAAAAGTACGGAATATACCAAATAATACTGAAATAGATGATTTGTTTTAAATCCTGAAACACGTCTAATTTGTTTTTTAAAAATGTATATTTGTATCTCAAAATCATTTTCCCACATTTACTTGTTCTTAAGTTCATCATATTTTTTTTAAATGGCAATCCCGAGTTATTTTCCGTGGTTTCAATAAATTTTTCAATTGTCTAAATGACAGTATAAACATTTTGAGCCCTTACATAAAAGAATTTGCGAGAAATAAGTCATTGAATGTTTAGAAACACTTTTATTAGAATGCAAGAAAGAAACTGACACTTTAGTTAATATCTAAAGTAAATAATGACAAATAAATGGCAAAATAAACCAAATATTTTAAAATGGGAAAGAAACTTTAGGTATCAAAGTAAATGCCTAAAATTCCACCCAGTTACTTCTTGACAGTAAGCAAGCCTATCCAGAAATTCTCTTAAGGCATCATGAATTACATCTTCAACAGCTCTTTGAGTTTACTGTCTAATAGGGTTTTAAAATCTTCAGCGTTTTGTGGTGTAGTAGAATAAACCTCTTTTTGCATGTTGGGTGTGTGCCTCAACCATCTAATGAGGATTTTCTCTACTCCTATACCTGCAGTTCTGACGGTTAACTGTTCCATTCAAGAAAAATGTTACTTATTCGTAAAAAGGCTGTGGTGATGGAAACGTTCATTAGCTTGAAGAAAGTGGTTAATCATGTCGCTAAATTGCGGACGTCGGTCAGGATCATCTTCATTAAGCGAACAACGCAGATTTTAAAAGGACGATACTGTTCTTTTTTCAGCACTCAACTCTGGCTGATATCATTTTCTGCTGCGACTTGTCGGGAAGCACATTTAGAATTTTCTTCGATTTGTAAAAGAATGGCGATTTGCTTGTTTTCATTCACCACTTTTAAACGACCAATATCTGTAATATTTCTCGTCTCCCTAAATTTGGTTTGAATTAGTGACTCAAGCAAGAAGCTGAAATTCTCTGTTTTTAATTTATTACTTAAGATTACCCTGTTTAGTTGAACTATTCTTATTTATTTTAAACCTAGTAAGCCACGAATCAAAATTAGTTTTCGTATTTATCTTGAATGCGTTATAAGTTACTTTTCAGAGTTTAGATTTGATCGTTGTGGTTACCATATTGTCTGCCTTAAAAACATAATTTTTAAGCAGTTGTTGATGAACTTCTGTGCGAAGTAGATATTTATTTATACTTTATTTAAAAATGTGGACACAGTCGACTGATAGTGAACATTTAATTCGGCGAAAAATAAATTAAATGTACCGGGAAAACTGCTTGCTAACGGTGAGATTGGTAAATAAAAGATTGAATGAAGATTATACTGCAATGAAGTGTTCCGAAAGTACATTGCTAGGAATTATTAAACCTATATAATTTAAACATTAAACTGTAAACAAGCGTCCAGTTATTGTGGAATCAAACAGATTGCACATTGGCGCCGCGAGTATCTCCAAAACATCGAATCATATCGCAAAGAACATAGAAATATATGTTACTTAGGCGAACCTTGGTAAAGTTGGACCAAACTTTTAGTAGCTGTTGACTTAAAGATAAACTGCAAGTGTTATGGTCGTTGCAGGTAAGCGATCAAGAACGTATTCAAGAAAATTTGCAAATGGATAAATAAGTATGTTAAACAACCAGAAATGCTTAAAACAATACTTTATTTTTAAATTACATAATATACACATTTGACACGCTTTTCTAATATTATTAAACGCAAATCTACATTGTATTTTATTTGTTTAATTTACTCAGACTCGATGTCACTAAATTCTGCGGTATCAGAAGATAAATCAGCTCCTCAATTAGTTATTAAAGGTTTGATTTCATATTTTGGAGCATATTTCTGTTCAACGTTAACGATGTGTGTCACGCAATTTTTCCAATGTTTATCAATTTCACAAGCAGCATCTCTGACGAAATATGATTTTTTTAAGTTCTGTTCTTCTATTAGATATAACGAAGCTGGTTTAGTTTTCACATTGCCAGGTATAGAAACATTATTTTGATTTAAAAATTGTATAATATGTCCTTTTCTGTGCTTTGGCTGGGTATCTTTTTAATTTGCCTGGAATGGTAAGATGCCATCACAATCACGCTGTTTGCCGGAACGTTGGGAAATAAAAATGTGCAAAACTAATCTTCAAACATTTAGGCGTTCATACTTTGGTGGTAATAGGCGTTGGAACTGTAAATGATTTTTGCTGATAGTTTTAAACAGTTGTTAACGAAACCATTTTCACTACCAGCATGGATAATTATTATGCGCTTTCCTCTAGAATGTGGAACATCTATGCCGGTTTTCGTTGAATTATGAGTCCAACCTTTTCTGATGACGACTCATGACGTCATATAATGTTTCATATAACCAAATAATTGATTGATTTTGCCTACGGTATAAATTAATCATCTTAAGGTATTCGTCCGGTAACCATACAATGCCATCGCTTTCCATTATGTATTGCCGTTTATTTATAACTTTATGTTTAAATCTCATATCTGTTATCAAACACCGTAATGTTTCTGGACTGGAAAGTATATTTGTTTTGATCTAATGCCCTTTGTTTATAATTTGTATCACTTTACTGTAGGGGACTTGTGTGAGTTCTGCAACATCTTTCATAATGCTATACTGGCTGTCCGAGTTCGGATTTAATTTTTTATATATGTTAAAAATTATTTGCTGCGCCTCAACGGGAAGATGCTGGCGTGTTGCACTTAAATTTATATTTTCATTTTCCTACTACTATTGACAACATCTATGTCTTCGTCGGTATTACTGCTTGCAATTTCCATAATTTCCATTATTATCGTCGCCTTCGAAAGGTCTACAGAAAACTATGACGTAACTGCGACCGGTCAACATTACGACTGAATTTACTCAGAGCAATAACCAAATTAGCATACTTTCGGAAATGATTCATATTACAAAACAAATTTAACATGATTACCTACATCGTTAGTGGACAACAGCACTCATTATAACGTTAAAATATTTAGCAATATTCAGGGAATAGATGGTCGGTCATCCGGTAATTAAAATTTAATCTTATCTAGATACTTGTATTATTACATTTTATAATATATATACAGGGTCCGCCAACGATCTGAGGAAGTAATATTATGGCTACATTTTACACAAATACAAAAAAAGTTTGCATCAAAGCTGTAGCGGTTTATGGCAGCTATATTTTAATATTAGTTTCATATATACAGGGTGTTCCACAAATGTGTGGCTCAACAATTAATACTTTTTCGAAATAGAACACCCTATATATTATTGCATTTTCTTATTCCCCTCACTTTTCTGACAATAAAATGTAGAAGCTACCCTATGTATAACTTTTTCAAAATTGTGACAAATCCAGAGGTACTTGAAAACGTTATTATCTCGATCAAGGAATGCACTAGGCAATGAAAATTAAGTATACTTATTTGACATGAGGCCCTAAATTTGATGCGTCGTACCAAATTGATTTATATTATACAGGGTGTTCAATATAACCTGCCAAATACAAGCATTTTCAAACATCAAAAACTATGTTTTTTTAAGGGAACACCCGGTATATTTTGACTTTATTTGATGCAGAATTAACTTCTCTTTCAATTTTATGTAAGGTTTCCTATAGACAGATAGAGATACTTTTTTAAAGTAGGTAACTACACAAAGCTAGTATAGTGGTTACATTAACTAATTATATACTTGTAAAATATTTTTAACAGCGGCACTGCTGTTAAAAATATTACAATAAATCTATTTCTTCAATGTTACCCACAATTCTAGCAAGTTAACAACAAAAAATTCCTAAGAATTTTACTCTGTTAAATAAAGAACACTTTGCTTCTAAACCGCACTAAATGCAATGTTCAAATTGAAATTTTAAATATATCAATACAGGATGTACAGGATTAAATACTATTCATATCGCTTCTGAACATTCCTTAATCTTTGTTACTGGAAGTCACTACTTCTGGAAAAAAGTTTAGTCTTGTCTATACACGTCATGTATTAAATTAGGTGCTTAGTGAAAATTTTAGTAAAACTTTTAAAACAATGTTGTCTAGAAATTACTTGAATTTTCTTTTAAATCTTTAGGCAAAAATTTGTTTGCGATAGCATGATAAAATTGATGTAGCGAAAAAGCAGCTCCTCCATTTTGCGCTACAGCTACTGTTCTTCACCATTATAAGCTATTTTTTATTTTAATTTGGGCGCTAGTTTAAATAGCTAGAAAAAGTAGCTAGCTGCAGAGTGCTACTTCCCAACTCTGGTAGTATTTAAAGAGGAAAGAATAAAATATAAAGTAGCGATAGATACATCTCTGAACTGCCACAACAAAGTAGTAATTTAACACTAAAACAAATTATTTTTAAGCCCAAAAAATTACGTCAAAAAGTGTACTTTGTGGTATTAATTAATATAAGCTTGTTTTTAGTAGTATGACGTTTAAAACAGAAATTAAATAAGATATCAAAAGTTAACAGTTGATCTCTTTCTGTTTTTAAGGCAGCAGAAGTTAAAAATTTAGTGTAGTTCGGATACCTTAAACAATTTTAAACGTAGGACTTATACGGATTGCGTTGACGCCCAACATTATTATGTTGGTACAGATCTAACATTTACTGACGCAATGACCACGACTATCTGTTTTTCCATCTGCCAATGATTCTTCAAAAGTTAAATGACATAGCATAATGGCAGTAGATTATAAAAACAGCCACCCTCTCATAGCATTTGACTAATTCATTTTTGTGTTGAATATATGTAGGTAGTGTACAATGTAATATCGAAATTGTAAAATTTATTATTGTACTATTGAAAATTGTTTAAATTAGTTTGTATATATATATAAATGTGACTACGAATATTTAAATGACTTTAAATATTTTATTTTTCCAACTAACATGATAACTGGTGCATATTAAAACGACGCCCACCGCCGCATACATTTATGTAGGCAGGTAGTAAGAGTTCCTACAACCATATCGAAAAATGTTCATTGTTACAGTTTTTTTCTATATGGATTTTTATACAAATTCTTTTATTAAACATTAATTACAGATACCAAAATTGAAATAAAGCTTGATTTATAAATTTTAGAATATTGCTACTTTTTGTTTAGCCAGAATACACTTTTTTCACAAGTTTTGTATTTATTAATTAAAACACGCCAAATTTAACTTAATTATTTAAGCGTTGAATGTAAATTTTACAATTTGAATATTACAATATTTTCTAATGTAACTGCATATGGAACGTTAGTAGATCGATAATAACATTTTTAAAATTAATTCATATATAATCAACTAAATAAGTTAATTAAATATTATAACAATTTGCTTCAAATACTGTAAAGTGTATAGTAACGCCTACGTTAAGCTCGACGTCCGCAAAAGCCTCGCGCCGGCGAGCGTCGAGACGCTCAGACTACTCTCAATAATCAAAGTACAGTAACCAAAGTTGTTTTTGCTGATACAGCGGGCAAAGTAGAAAGAACAGGTGTTAGACGCCGGGCGTCCAGTCCAGCACATGTCGACGCGACGCTTTTCTGCGTGCGCCCGCGACGCTTTGTAGTGAGCCACTGGGCGTCCTCATCGATTAGCCGGCGTCGGGCGAAACCGGCGCGCGAAAACAGACGCCAAATACCAGGATCACATAAAATTGAAGGTATATAAAATCGAACGGGCACGCGCACCCCCTAAAAATAGATCATGAACCGATATAGCACACACCCCCCAGATGGTAATTTAATTATAGAGCATATGCAGCACGTGCCGTAATAGACAATATTGCACATATGCGTACGGCACATGCTAGACAGAAAGCGCAGCTGGGTGAGTGGCCCCTACTTTCAAAACTCGAGTAGAGGGATTAATTACACGTGGGGTTGGTAAGAGAAACTATCATCTATTTTGTAGCACGTGCGAGGCAGACGTCGATATGAAACGCGGGGCGCGTGTGGCTCCCCTCGCGAATGGATTTCATCACCTGCGGTTTGTGTTTCAACAAAGTTCAAGATTAGCATACGTGTCACACATGTTCTGCTACTCAACGGTTCAAAAATACAAACTTTTCGATTGAAAACTGAACTGAGGACATTTAATTATTATAGAACTACTGTGGTCCGCAATACGCTCACCAAAACGAAGAACATGATATACTCATTGTAGCTATAAAAGGCATATAATTGATAGGCCATTGGCCTACAGAAGTAGAAGAAGAATAACTAAAATAAGAATAAACACAGATGATTTTAAAACATCTTTGTACAATGTATTGAGTATAAAAAGATAAAACTGCAGTTCAATTTAAATTCTTAAAACGTTTTGATCAAATCGTAAGAGTTAAAATAAAAAAAGAAATGAAAAATTAGGCTCATGAATGCGAGATGAGACGATGCATTAAACATACACAAATATGACTAGCAATCGAGCGAAAGTGCCACTTTCCTCTTTTCCATACCGCTAATGTGGGAATGTTTCTTTTAGGCCTCTGGGAATCGAAAAAGTGGGTTTATTGAATATTGTTCTGAATGTGTATGAATGTGTAAAGCTCCATGGACAGCAAACGAAATTTGGCAAGCCGAAATACAATGAAAAATAATCGGTTCAAATATTTTCTCGAGGCGAATTGAAACAGAAGCGGAAATTATGCATGCTTTTTTGAAACAATGTTTTTTTTAAATTCGCATAGAGCGTCTTAATCCAAATAGAATGGGTTTTCCAAACTCTTTAGCATTAATAATAAAACTGTTGTCAATGTTTGATGATTTCGACTTTAACACCCGTTTATTCAAATACCGATCATCGAAATGTTTTACGTGTTTTTAAATCTCTTAACTCGTTACAACGATTTAACAAGTTTGAATCGTTGGTGTTATACAGTATGGGGCAAAAGTACGGAACAGTGGAAATATCCCTTCTACGGCAACAGCGATTCCGACAAACCTTTCTACGTGAAAGTTCCGACATACGGCGGATGCAATGAAGGTATTGGCGGTATAAAAAGACTTCCAGTTTAGCCGCAAATGATAGCCACTTTATTTTAAATAGAGTACCCTATATATTTTTAAATATATTGATAGAAATCCTTATTGTGAGTTCAAAGGTTTGATGCCTTTATTTTCAATGATTCTAGAGATATTGAACGAAAAGATTTTTTAAATGTTATCTTGCAGCTCATGAAAACAAAAAGGATATGAGAAGTGGGAACAGTTTAGTAAAGTTGTCTAATTTTGCTTAGTTCGTGTTGTAAAGTAGATCAAAAATATTTAAAAACTTGTAGAATATCAAATTGTTCCTGCGTTTGAAAAAGAAGGGGATTTAACTCATAATATTTGGTTTCTCCACGCCGGAACATCTCCCCATTACGTTCTAAATGTTCGGAAACCAAATGTTTTTAAACAGGTGGATAAGGCGCAAGGGATTTATTGAAAGGTCCACTTGTTCTCCGGACTTGAATTCATTGAATTTCTTTCTTTGGGGACATGTAAAATCTAGAGTTTGTACCGAACGACCAAATAATTTGGAAGAATTGCGAATACAGGAACTAAATGGTGGTCATGTTGAACATCTTCTCAAGCGTCATTATTTGTGTGTTTTTATTTATTTGTTTTGTTGTTATGTTTTACAAGGTAATAAAACAAATTACCAAACATTATTGTTAAATGTTTTGTTCGATATCTCCAGATTATTCAAAATAAAGGCACCAAACCTTATATTACTGAACTTGCAAAAGAAAGTTCTATCGATCTATTGAAAAATGTAGGTACAGTATATTCCATGTAAAATAAAAAAGTTGGTATTAGTTCCGGCTAAACCGGAAGTCCTTTTAAACCGCCAATGCCTTCATTGATACGCGATAAATCGGAACCTTCATGTTAAAAATTTTGTTTAAATAGCAGTTTTAGAGCTCAACTACTCAAAAATGAATAGGGACATTGCAGTGTAAGACATTAAAGGCAACACCAATTACATTTCTATTAAAATACTACCAAAACAACAAAATGTAACGTCGTTTTAGTAATGAACATGAAAATTACAACAACAGTACGTTTAAAGAAGAAATTTAACAATATTTTAATGAAAATCGTTATTGCCTCCTTTCACTTAACTTAAATTTATTAAATTCTAATACCTCGTGGCACCTACTCTGGCAGTAATAACTGCTCTGCACCTTGCTAGTATACTCTCAATGCAATTATCAATATGTACTTGTGGAATTTGATGCCACAGTACCAGTAATGCATCCCTCAGCTGTTCTACAGTAGTAGGCCTTGGCTTATGATAGGGTTGAGGTCTGGAGATAGCAGAGCAAGAGGAAGATGGTTTAGTTCCACATCTCCAAGCATCTCTAAAACAACCCGAGCACGATGCGGCCTTGCGTTGTCGTCAAGAAAAACAAAATATTCCCGTCCAACAGCGTTGTGACGGTTCAGAACATGGTCCATAATGATTTCTTCGGCATAACGTTGGCTCGTGAGTGTTCCATTAAAGCAAAGAATATAGATCTATATTCTTTGATTAAAGATACGAAGGTCAGTACGCCACCCTAAAGACATTCCGGCCCATACCATAAGACCACCACCACCAAAGGCAACGACTGTTTGGGTATACTGAGATAAGGTACGATGTTCGGCACTACGATATATTCTTTGACGCCGGCTATCATTGCTGAGACAATATCTGGACTCGTCCGAAATCAGTATATCATCTCACGGTGTCGCTTCTTGAAGCCTATGTCTTCATCATTCCACCCGGTCTCTTCGTTGAGCAACAGTTCTTGTAGGACATCTCAGGGGGTGATATGGGGCAGGTCCTACCTCAAACAATCGCTTTCCCACAGTTTGGTCGGAGACCCGATTTTCCGTGACATTCTGGAGCACTTGCTGTAGATGTCGAGCAGTTGGGAAGGGGTGAATTCTTGCATTAATTACCAGAAGTTGCTCTTCACGAGGTGTTGTGATGCGAAAAGATCCACTTCCAGGCGTGCCTGTCGTACCTGTCGTACCTGTTTTTCTAAGGTGCGAAAGGGTACGTGAAATTGCGCTCTGCGTGGTTCCTGACATGTCAGCAATGTCGACCTGGCGATCTCCTCTTTGGTGTATAGCAACGGCTCAATTTCGTTGTTCTGTTGTTAAATGGTTTCTCTGTATTGTTATTTATTATTAAGAACACAAATGTAACACTCAAATAAAAAAACAGTGAACAGAAAAAGTCTTAAGAAAACAGAAAGATTATTCAATCAAACATACAAACTCGACTTGACACTAATACGGTTATACAATTGCAACTGGATTCGTTTGTTTTTTGTTCTTTAACATCAAACATTGCCACTTGCTCTAATTATCAATAATAGACGATCATTAGCCGCCAAATACAAACATATATGCTTTATATTACAATATCGCTATTCATTTTTGAGTAGTTTATTTGCACTGTTCCGTAATTTTGCCCAACCCTGTATATAACTGCAAAGGTGGAGAAACTGCAAAATTGTAATCTTAAAAAGCTTTTTGCTACAGCTTATCTGTAAAGGTTTCTAAGAATGTTTGAAAACGTTATGAATTGATATGTTTGAGATGGTCTTAAGTCGATCTGGAAATGCAAAATGATCTGTAACCTTTAACATAAGCAAACCATTATATTCCCTTCCCTGTCTATTTCGCGGTTTAGGGTCGTTTATCTAAACGCTGGAAAGTAAATTGCGGCCAATGTAAAAATAAATACGTTGAATATACATTCAAATAAATTCGTAACAGAATCTTGGAATGGTTCTGATCTTAAATAATGTGAAATAAACCTTGAAATTGAGGATATTATATTATTATAGAATGGTAGTTTATAAGAAAATGAAATTTTCTAATTAGAAGAAGCTTTTATTGGTATACAAAAATTAGTCATTTTTAAAAGATGCGACCATACGATGGCGTTACGTGTTTAAACTCGAAAGAAACTGAAAAAATTCATACATAGTAAGAAAACCGGTAAATGCTGCAAATGCCCACGTCGAAAAAGTATAGTAAATAAAAAGATGACCAATAAACATACACGTAACATATTGTTTTTTACACTTTGGCAAACTTGTAGTAATCAGTTAAAATAAATACCGAGGTCTGACGTAAAACAGAAGTGCAATATGGCGACAGGTGCAGGAATTATTAAATGATAACGTTACTTCAGTATTAGTGGATACCGACTAATAGTTGTTTATGCTAAAAGTATAACATTATCTAAATGATAGACTGTATATGTATAGCAATGCTAAAATGATGAAACTTTATAAACTAAAACTATTCGTAAATCAGCGCCTAATGAGCCATGAGGCTAACACTGTATTCATATAGGGTATTTGTTAAATACGATTCTCGTTTCTACATAGGTAACTGACATTGTTTTGCATTGTTAACTGCAATGTTGGAATTTTACGTAAGAACGAGAATGCTATTAAAATGTTATAGCCACTTTGTTTGTATATCTATATTTTTTTACGATAGTTGTGAAGTGCTTCTAAAATTAAAGTGACTAATGCCATTTGTAAATAATTATTATTTAAAAACTATTTATTGGGTACAATTTGACACCCTCTATAGCAAAATCATGCAACGGCGCTTTCCTCTTGGGTTGTAATTGACAATTGGTTATCTGGAGCGTACCATTTCTTTCTTCTCAGGATTAGTCTTCTTAGATCAATCTAATTATTTAATTATATTAAAATTTCATAATGTTTATTAATTACACCTTTTATTGTAATTGTGATCTTTTCCTAGCATTACATCCCTCGATTCTACTTTCAAATACAGTGGTGACTTACTACACGGAGTCATGGCACTACTATGACAACCTAGCTTTAAGATTAATATTTTTTCATTCTCAAAAATTATTTATTTTTGCACATTTTATAGTTTTCTCATTTGATATGATATAATAAATTAAATAAGCGAGTTAGACGTTGGTTCGTGTTCGTGGACTGCAGCGGAATGGAGGCGAGTACCGGAGGTTGCGTTCTAAACTTTAGATTGGAGAGAGGGAGAAAGAGAAAGTAATACACAATTTGTTGACAAAACACATTTATTTATAATTTTTCAAAGTATTCCTCTCCACAATTAATGCATTTTTGCATCCGTGGAAACCAATCTTCAAAACATTTTCTCCAATCTTCCCGCGTTAGATTATTTATTTCATTTTTAAATACGTCAACTGCTTCTTCGACCGATGTAAAACGTAAACGCCGTAACTTATTCTTTACACAAGGTAATAATAGAAATCATTAGGTGCTAGATCTGGACTATACGGCGAAAGACCCATCATTTCAATGTTTTGGGCACTCATATACTCAGTCGTTCGAGTAGCAGTGTGCGCCCGAGCGTTATCTTGATGCAAGATGCTCCTTCCTCTTGGACGTTTTTCGCGAACATTTTGGAGAACTTGAGGTAAACAAACTGCATTGTACCATTCAGTATTAACAGTACGACGATCTTCCAGTGCTACAGTGGAAACATGTCCAATAATTCCAAAAAATGTGGCGACCATCTTTTGTTTTGGCTTTTTTCACGAACAACTTTTGTTGGAGCCGATTTGTTCTCAAAGACCCAAACTGCCGACTGTTGCTTTCTTTCGGGATCATAGCAGTATACTCACGTTTGATCATCTGTAATGATGTTGTACACCAAATGAGACGATCCATTGTCAAAGCGATCCAGTGTAGATCTGCACCATGCCACACGGTTTTCTCTTTCTCACATTGTGGGGAATCCAACGGGCACAAAGCTAACGTACCATCAAATGTTTGTGTAAAATGGTGTCAGTTGCTTCTACACCAATCTTTAAAGTTGCCTGAATATTCCTGGCAGTAACTGTTCAGCTTAGGAGCTCGAAAGTTGGCATTTAAGGAAAGTCGACCACGTAGAAATTCATTGTACCACCGCTTCACGGTAGATAAGGAACACGACCTGTCACAAAACACTCGATTGATTTCCTCAAAACATTCTTTACGGCTTCAGCCACGCGTGATAGTGTAAAAAATCATAGCTCGATGATGTTCTTTATTCAATTCCATGATTTATTAGGGAAAGGATTACTTTAAAATTATGTATTTTAAAAACCTTCAAATATATTTGACAACTTTCATTATAATTAAACGTGCAAACAACTACGTTAAAATGTCAAGCAAAATTTGTTTCAAAGGATTAGAGTCTGCTAGATAGACTCAGCGGAAAGAGAACAGCCCTCGTATGTATACATCTGAATCAAAGTGATGCTTCTCGATGTTGTAAATGATTCAGATTTAGGATTAGGAACGTTTTAGCTGCCCTGTTCTTAAACACTTAGCTGAGTTAGAGCTGGCAACCGGATTCGGATTTTCGGATATCCGGATTTTTTTTATGCGAAGATCCGGATTTTAAGAAAGCTAAAAATCCGGTATTCGGATTTATCCGGATTTCGGATTTTAAGTTTA
>JABXWE010021054.1:0-21333 GCA_014611495.1 Limonius californicus | reverse complement strand
ACAATTCCACAAATGCATGTATTTTTCCTATGGAAAGTATTCAAAGTCAGCGCCCTGTATATGCTAAGCTTTAAAAATGTCGACATGTGAGGTATTGTTCGCCGTAAAAAGAAAACTAAACCTCGTTGAATTTTTATATATAAACTTAAAAAGCGAGTTCTGTTTGAAATATCCGTTTTGGGTCTCTAGGAATCCAAAAAAGTGGTTTTTAAAAAATGTCTGTCTGTTATAAATCACAGCAAACTCAATTTGCAGTCACAATATCACGTATATAGTAGAGAATGAAGTATGCCTGGTTGCATATTAAAAGGAAATTAAGGGGCACCGCAGATATTTGGCGGGACTTCTTACAAGCCTTGTAAGTCTATTCGTTACGAGGATAGCGCTTGAACAACCGTTTTGAGGAAAATAACTCTACTGTTGAATAAAGATGATATGAACAGTTTCCAGTATGGGAAAGTCCAGGGAGGCAGTCGCGTCCATTTTTTTAATTATTTATTTTGTTTAGAAATTCATTTCAATATCAGAAGGCCATAATAATGATATGAATCGCTAGTCTGGATTATTTCAAGTAATTTATCGATTAGAAGCTTGACCGGGACTGACGATATATTAAATTAGTCATTATGCGTTAGGAATATAGATAGAATAAATTTGAATCTTGCGACCCTTGCGTTCCTAATGCTTTATTAATCGCAAGATTAAAAAGAGGTAAAATACATTTAATTCTTGTATATATTTGGATTGATCACTACAAACAGTATTTCAAGAAGACTTATAGAATGCGAAGGGGTGTGCGGTATATGAAAGTAGTACGTTTAGAGACACCAATATGAGTTTAGTTCGATGGAATCAAATAATCGTTCAGAAGACATCCGTGAAACTGAAAACTTCCTAAGTGTTACTCGTAGCTGTTTTTGGCGAAATCACTGACGTTATTAAACATTTTATATAGAATGTTAGAATTTTTAGAAGATTTAGGAAACGCATTTCAGAGTTAGAATAATGCTCGGATTTCCTATCATTTTGTTGCATACACAAATGCACTCCGTTTAGCAAAGCTGAACATAAAGCTTGGTGAATATTTTCACTAGATATTGTGCCATACGTTTCTCTACCTTTTTATTTTAAGTTGTCTTTGGTTTTCGTTTCTTTATCACACACTACGTCTAAGATATCCCCAAAAAAGTACTCCAGTGTATTCATATTGGGGGATCTCCTGAGCTAATTGCAGAGATCTCTAGTTGCAACAAACTTTTCCTTAGACATTTTTTGTAATGTCATCGAAATTATGACAGTTTTTTTTTATGGTGGAGCACCATATTGCTGACCCCATAGTTTTTGTCCTTTGTAATACTGGCTGGTTAACGGAACATTTTCTGACATTCTTACAAATCACTCGAAGTGAAAATGCTATCGATTTCCGGTATCACAAGTACAGGGCACTATTTAAAATATTAGAGATATCTATAATTCACAGAGATAGAACATATTCGGTAGAGGGAAGAGTATTTATATAGGTTATATGCTCTTTGCTGATACGAAACAGTTGTAAGTTCAAACATTTTAAAAGATTTTAAGGTAAACACACATTTTGCAGCATAAGTACATGCTTCTAGCAATTAAAGTTTGTTTTTGAGTATGGTTTTTAAAAATCTCAACCAAACTGTTGATCTTCGCTCATTGTGCGTCTCTGAAGCTTCTGGTTTTAAATACATTGCTGCATGCCCATAAGATAAACTACTTAAGTACACACGTGCAAAGAACAAACAGAAGCAGTGTATGTTAAATGGGTACTTTTTACATTCATAGTTTGTAGAGATGTGTTATAAAACTATAAACATTCGTAGCATGGGTCGCCTGATCGCCTGAAGGTTGTGCTTTGACTGTTAGTAATTACTGCATTTATATTTTGATTCATTGGTAACTTGTGATTGTTGTGATCTCATTGTTTAATAGAACTGGGTACTTAAACTACCTTCGGTTTTTATTTAAGTAGAAGGTAACTTTGGACATTGATGCAGTTACTTATACGTAGAAGAATACGGTAAATACTCAGAAGTGTCTTGTTTAATGTTTTAATTTATTCATGTTATTATAAATATAATGTTGTTTATTGTACGTCCATTGTAGTAATATAAGCGACGTATTCCTTGTTATGTACAATACCTAACCATTAATAATTTCTTAAAAATAAAAAATAAAACAGTAATAAATTTTGTTGCAGAGCAAGGCAAATACAATATGCGTTTTTTTATTAACTAAATTTAAATGTATGTTATCTAAATATAAGTGACACTGACCACAAATTGTTTGTATTGCGGTAGTTAAAAAAATATTAAATCTATCCTAGTCATCATCCGTTCAGAAGTAAGCAATGATTGTTGATTTGAAAGAGAAAGGTCTAGGACGCCGTTTTCCAAGCATCTCTAAGCAGTGCAGCCATCATTGGCTTATTGTACACCCTAACTAAGAATTTTGCCTATCTGGGGTAATTCGAACTCCAGTACGGCTTTACTTCTCATCCGGCAGAAGGCGCATTTTCAGATTTTTCCCCGCTGGAAAAATCTCAGCGATCTCGGCCAAGTTCGACCCCGCGTCCCTTGAATCTCAAGGCAAATACGCTAACCACTAGACCGCCGAAGCCGATAAGTAAGCAATAGACGTGTTTTTTATTTACATTGAATCACGAAGGCTGTGTACTGACATTTCATAAATTTCTATTTTTTATAGTGACACATTCATCTTTTCTTTTAACACTGTCTTATTTTTGACGTGTTCTTTTTTTCTCTACTTGAAAAACATTGCATTGTACAAATTGGCTTCTCAGGTAAATCCCAAAATTACAAAACGGGACACTGAACCTAGTGCAGCGAGACAATTGCTCAAGTACCTGATAATCGTGCCCACATTTTCTCTAATTTTAATATTCATAGCTAAAGTATGTCTTCATGTAAAAAGAACGGAAGAAACCCCAGTTATCACTACCATTATACCTTTACAGAATGTCTTGGAAGAAAACAGTGATGTATCAGCTGAATCTTCTAATGTTTCTTTGGCAAAAACTAGAGAACCAAGAGAGATTCCATTCGCAGTAATTCCTTTTGAGAGCGTACCCAAGTTTGAAAGTTTAAATGATTTACAGCCATTTTATAACATCCAGAACGAGGAGAGTTTCCAAAACCACAATACCAAAGTATTATACCTCAAAGTACCAATCGATGATACAATTACCGCTTTCAAAATACAGCCTAATCCTAATAAGGTTGGAGGAATCGAGGTTGACCTAATTTCAGATTCTGATAAGCAAGACTTTTTTCCACATCCTGTATTCCGGAAAAGTGATAGCACTGAAAAAGGAGTACGCAAAGTACAAGCTGACACAATGAAACTCTACATGGACAGTAGCGTTGATCCGTGCTACGATTTCTACCAATTTGCTTGTGGGAACTGGGTGAAATACAATCCCATTCCGCCAGATAAAATTGGATATGATACTTTCGAGGTTCTTAGGGAAAGGCTTGATAACATTTTAAACAATTTGTTATCTCAAGACGATTTTGACAAATTTCCAAGCAATTCTAAATATCCGAAGGTAGTCGACCCAGAAGATTCTATCACTAAAGCTAGAAATTTTTACAAATCGTGTATGAATGAAGACTTATTAAACAAAAGAGGCGGAGATCCTTTATTGGAATTTTTACGCGAATTGGGAGGTTGGCCTATTATTGAGCCCAGTTGGGACGAATCTCAGTTTGACCTAATATGGCTGGTGGGGCAGTTACGTCGATATAACAACGATATCTTAATATCTGAATGGGTTGGACCAGATATCAGGAACGCAAACGAGTATATTATACAATTTGACCAAACTACTTTGGGGTTGTCTTCAAAGCAGTACTTTCTGGATGAGTCAAATTCTAAATATTTGGAAGCTTACCGTGTATATATGATCACTATTGCCACTTTGCTTGGGGCTCCAGTTGTTAATGCAACTCAAGATGCTGATGATATCATAAATTTTGAAACGCAGCTGGCGCTGATAGTTGAAGCCCCTGATCAACGAAAGAACATATCAGATGAATATATGAGAGTGACTCTTGGAGAACTCCACACTTTAGTTCCACAAATACAGTGGATAAGGTATTTAAATATTTTCATGGATACTAAAGTCCAAGCCACTCAGCGTGTGGTCTCCTTCTGTACCGACTATTTTCAAGATTTAGTACTGCTGCTGAGTCAAACACCTCAACGAACAATTGCTAATTATCTGTTATGGAGATTTGTTCGCAACAGAATTAATAATCTTGATAAACGTTTTCAAGATGCCAAGCAAAGGTTTTATTATGTTCTATTTGGACGCGAAAAGTCCCCACCTCGGTGGCAAATTTGCGTGACTCAAGTTAATTCAAATATGGGAATGGCTCTTGGTGGTTTATTTGTCCAGCATTATTTTGACGAAGCGAGTAAGAATGATACACTGAGAATGACTAAAGAAATTCAGCAGACTTTTCGAGAACTGTTGTCTCGTATATCTTGGTTAGACGAAGATACAAAAATTCTAGCACGTGTTAAAATTGATGCAATGCGTCTTCGTATTGGTTACCCAAAATTCATACTAGACAAAAAGGAATTAGCGAAAAGATACGAAGACGTTACTATACATTCTGATCTCTACTTTGAAAATTCTCTCAGTATACTAAAGCATTTAACGCGAACCGAGCATTTAAGATTAGGAACTAAGGTAGATAAATTAATGTGGACAGCACCCCCCGCAGTTGTCAATGCTTATTATAGTAGAAATAAAAATCAAATAATGTTTCCTGCGGGAATATTACAACCGCCATTTTACCACAGACATTTTCCGAGAGCTCTGAACTACGGCGGTATAGGAGTTGTAATCGGACATGAATTAACTCATGGATTTGATGATAAAGGAAGATTATTTGATAAAGAAGGAAATTTACACCGTTGGTGGAGAGACTTCGCGGTGGAAGCTTTTCACAATAAAGCACAATGTCTTATCGACCAATATAATAAATACATTGTTTCTGAAGTAAATTTACAGGTAGACGGAGTAACCACTCAAGGAGAAAATATAGCAGACAATGGAGGATTGAAGGAGGCCTACAGAGCTTATATAAAATGGTTACAAAAAAATCCTGCATTAGATGAAACGCTCCCTGGCGTATCACTGACAAATACGCAGCTGTTCTTTTTAAATTTTGCGCAAGTGTGGTGCGGATCTTCTCGTTTAGAGGGAATGGAAAACAAATTAAAAGGCGATGTACACGCTCCCGGACGATATCGTGTCATCGGAAGTTTGAGTAACTCAGTTGAATTTGCCGAAGCTTATAAGTGTCCACTTGGAAGTCCGATGAACCCAATAACGAAATGTAGTGTTTGGTAGTTGAAAGTATAAATATTGCCCTGACATCTCAGTCGAACCTGCAACGTATTCGTTAAGCATCTTAGTTCGATTAAGAATTTTACACATATACTTTAGTTTTAATAAATATAACAAATATTTAGGTAATTCTTTTTGCTTCCCTATATGATTCTCTCTAGTAGACGAGCTAAGAAATATATTAGTCTATATATGCATCGAATTTAACAAATAACTATTTAGTCAATAAACTGCTTGTTGGAGTAGATTAAAAAATTATCGGAAACTACGGTTCCTACTGTGATGATGTATCTAGTTGTTAACACTACCAAGTGCTCTCGTCGGTGTACTACCTTAAGGTTAAATCCGAAAGAAATTCTAGAGAAGATTTTTAGCATTGAGACCTCATGGTTGTTATCTGGATTGAAGAATTGTGTGTGATGGGTTGTAGCACAAGATTTTTATTATTCGTCGTAGTAATGTTGGAGCGTCAGACTCCATATTAGACGTTTTGTTCAGAAATCAGACGCTTTGTTAACGCTGCTACCTCCACACATGACATATCTACATAAACCTTTCCTGTGACGCTAAAGTAGAGTGTTCCAATTATTATATTACAGATTACCCAAAGCGATCTTCATTTCTCTAGCCTAATACTAAATAAATAACTAAAGATCTGTTTGAGTATCCTTGAATGTTGTTCTTCTGTTTCAAGCCAGAAAAAAGATTTGCTAGGGCAATTTTAAATTTCAGACACATTGTTGTGTCAACTGTAGTTGCGTTTAACCTTCGTGCTTTGGTCTAAACCGCTGGCTGTAACATCAACAGTCAAAAGTAAACAAAGCGACTATAATCTGAAATTGTGTTGCATATATTGGGTGGTGCAGATATACTTCTTTATGGGCAATAAATGAAACATCTCTGATATAATATGTATAATATGACAATAGGTAGCAGAAACCGGGGGTTGGGTATTTTCTTCAAATTCCACAATACTTCATGATTGCGAGAAACGTCAATTTTCGCCACTTAGATGCTAACTACTCACGCCTACGTAGCGAAGAAGGTTTATTCGTGGTTTTCTTGGGTTATTTTGGTAAATGGTGGGACAGTACATTAAACACATTTCCCCGTCTTGTTTTTCTTACATTCCCATTACTGACTGAAGAGGGGCTGGGGGTCCGATGCGGAACCGACTGACCCCTATAGCGGCCTGCTCCCTTGTTGAGAATGAACCTACGGTGACTTTTTATATTATTTTGACAATTGTCAAAGTTGTAAAACTTTGCAGTACTAGACAACAAATATGAAAAAATTTGGTTATTGTAAGAATGTTGATGTGAAACGTAACTATAAACAATTAAAGATAAGCTTTGCATGTACATGTAGTTCTAATAGATTGCCATTTAATTAAATATAAGTAACTCCTGCTCTAACGTGCATATATTTATCCAAACCCGGTACAAATGCCGTCAAAATCCGAGCTGTTTATTATATTTTTCCACGATCGCAATAATAAAATAGAAATTAAAAACCCAATGTCTAAAAATTGAAATTGCGATTTCTGAAGTTACTTTTCATTAGGTTGCTACTTAATGTTTTTCTTGGGGAATGTAAAGAGGAATACTCCAATTTTTATTAATAATTGTATTAATGCCATTTTAAATTAATAATAATAAATGATATCACGCAGAATATATGACCAGGAAACTATGGGAAGTTTATAAAAATGGAGATTAACGTTAAACATTTACAAGACAATATATTTGTGGTTAGGTTCTATACACACAGAAGGGTTAGAAGTGGACGTAGGAGAGATAATACGTTTGAAGAATACACATATTTAGGAGCAAGGATAGGAGAAGAAAGAAAGAATAAAAGCGAAATAAATTAAATAGTTAAACCCACTAAACAAGTAATTAGAGCATTAATAGCATAGTGTGGGACAAGGATACAGCAAGAAATACAATAATTCAGATATATAACACAATGGTAAAACGTGTAGCATTATATGGAGGTATGGAAACTGACAGGAAAAAACAGAAGTAAGTATTGAAGATGGACTACGTGAGAAGAACTGCAAGAGTATCAAGAATCTAAAGAGTGAGTAATAATTCGATAAACGAAATGATGGGAAGCAACAGTGATATAGTTGAAGAAACATAACGTAGACAATTAATATGGTTCGGTCATGTGCAAAGCATATATGAGGGAAGAATACCCAAAATGGCAACGGAATAGAACCCACCAGAAAGGAGAAAGCGAGGAAGGTTAAGAAAGAGTTGGTACCAAGGAATACACACAACGATGGAAAATGGGAGAGTGGATGAACCGCACTATTGTACATTTTATGTAAGTTCATGGTTACCTACCGTTTTTCATTAACCATCCGTGGGCGATAACCACAATTTATTGCATTGCAAACAGTAATTGCATGAAAATGCCCATCGTGCAAAACGGTATTTTGAGTTGGGTATTTTAATTATGAATCCATACCACAATGGTATGGAAGTAGCATTTGCCATTTCACAAACGTCATATTGTTGTTAGCAAATTTTGATTTTTGCTTTCTACCACCCGCAACACTTTTAACATTATTCTAAGTAAAATATCTTTTGGGTTAGCAATTTTTGAATAGTTCTTCAGAATGCTTTTGGTACTCTTGTCTCATGGAGACTAAGCATTATTTATTACAATGCTGGAATTACGTTCTACTAAAGACAAAGTATTCTGAAACCATCAGGCAAACATTCATGCCATTAATTGCGTCGTAGTAATATTTGCTAATTCTTTATTCAAAGAGCAGTAACCCTTTTCCTAATATTCTGAAATAGCCAGCTTTGTGAATTAGGACCAGGAGTAAAAGTAGAAAAAATGTCTTGCCGGAACGCAGTTGGTTAAACGCTTAAAAAAACGAAACACAAGTAGCTTGTGAGGTACATGTTGGTATCGTGTGGAACGGACGAGTGTGAACCATGCTTCTACCACTCGCTGGCCGCTATTCATCGTCGGATAAGGAGCACAGATTTCAGTGAGAAAGCATTTTGTGCTCATTTTGATTTCATATTTTTATCGTAGAATGTTTACGAACTATTGTTTGTCTTTGTTGCGTAGTGGTTTTAAACCAGAACTGAGTTCCGATTCTAAATTTTTTATCGGAACTATGTTCCGGAGAGTTCGGTCTTACTTTCACTCCTGGGTAGGACAGGTGATAAGTCTTTCCACTTTACTATATGGCTACTTATAAATAGCGGAAAACCCTTGATTAGACGTGCATATGAGTCTGTATACTGTGTAACTCTCGTGTAGCGACGATTGGTCGAAATAATAATATTACATTGCTGTTACCGGTAGTGTTGCACAAATCGTAACTAATTTCGTCTCCGCAAACCTGTGTTCGCGATCTACTGAAAATTCTTCTTATTCCTATTTGTATGCAACTTTTCCTCGTTCACAGTTCTCAATAGAGTTGACATTATATTTCATCAGGGCCATGTATCATTGTTAATGTTTTGTTTACTGCCAGAAGGTCATTTAAAGAGAAATAGATATGCAAAATACCTTGATAAGAACTTTTATAACTTCTAGTAATTTATTAAGGAACGATCAGAAAGTTTTTAAATTACGGTTGGCTATAAGTGCCACAAGGCATGTAGTAGCCGACATGTTACGTACCGACCATACCTCATGCTTATTTCTTGGAAGGTAAATCTGTGCAGAGCGAACGTAACCTCAAAGGGTATCTCGTCGCAATGAAAACCATTTTATAAAGTAAACACAAAGACTAACAACAAACAAATTACAACAAATAGTACAAACAGATTTTGACAGGTGAATAAATTATTTCAATTTGACAGCTGTTGAATTGGCATTTGTTTATAGTTCAATCTTAGACATGCAAACACATTTCATAGCCCTCCCTAATTTGAACAATTTTGAATCACATATAAGTCCGGGAGCTTTTTTTTGTTCTCGTAAAACGTGTACAATATTATATACTACTGCTTTAAAAAGGTTTGTTAATGCAGTCATATTATTAAACAAAAATGTATTTTGTAGTGTAATCTGCGGAACTAGTTTTAATATTATCTATTGGTCTGAACTGGTCATTTGTTACCTATATATAATTGTTCAGAATGACAAAAGTTACTATACCTACCATCAGAAAAATTCACAATTGTGTGTTTTGCAACTTAATACAATGAAAATGTCTCAATTGTTTAACTGCTTTCCCAGGTAAGTTTATTTATTGATAATTTAGAATAAAGTCTATGATGTATATAACTTTTACAACTTTTTCTTGCATAATTTTATCCAGTGCTTTAGCAAATAAATTTAAAGTTTATGTATAAGATATTTATGGCTTTCCTTCCCTGAATCAAATTGGTATTTAATTCAGTATTTTTCGGTGGCAAAAGAGAAGATTAGACTTTAGCAGATTTCAGTTATATTTACTGGTTTCGCTGTATTGGTAAGCCATTACATTTATACTAGTATTTCTTTAACGAAGGGTAAATCCATTAGTTGCAGTTTTCAAATTATTTGGTAACAATAAAACGCCCCGTTTATGTATCGACGTATATAATGTAAGTGGTAGTAAACAGGCTCGAAACTTTTCTTGCACCTGCATTTATACATTTGCTTGAGATTTAAGGAAATACCTAAGGCAGGAAGTGAGCAAGTAAAATAATTTTCTGGTTTTGTTTATTTATTAGTTATCATCACTAGTAGTTGTTACTAATAAGTTTATTTATAATATATCGTACATTCAAATGAACATATTACGTTCCATAAAAAAATTAGGTAAGTGCGTGATTGTAAAGCAATTTTAATGTTACTTGCATGTCAAGTATGATATTTCATATATACAATTTCTCAATGTTCTACTGCTAAGGAGACTTTATTTACTATAATTTATACAAGTGTAAACCACAAATTCTTTCAATTTCAATATTTTTACTCGCTTGAAATTTTATGTTCGGCCAGTTGATGTGGTAGCAATATTTGTGAAACGTATGGCTGCTAAAATTTAATTTGAATACTCCGGATATTGTATGATTTAAAATTGAAGCTGTTAAACTGATTGACTGTAACTATTCGTTAATTGAAAATCGAATAATTCAGTTTTCGAATGTTGTTCTTTCTGTAAGGGTAATGTGATTTATCTACAAATCTAGATATTAAGTTGTGCAACCATTTTTTGTTTGTCTTCCTTTCTTTGTTAGCCACCTACACTAAGTGTTTAACTCAAAGTTCATTTGATTGTTGGCTATTAATTAGGTAACACAAATTATATGTAAAACACATTTTTTATACGACTTTGTTTGCGTTTTAGTTTGAACTGAAAATAATTACAAATCTAATTTATCGATTATTATTATAATGATAATGACTGGTTATGTTTATTAGAAAGAGCTGTACTTAATGGTTTTCATACTATTCACAACTTGGTATATTTGTTGGATAAAATGTAGCTTTTCGCGTTGAAATTCTAAATTACGTTCCATGATTTAACGCATATCTGTTTAAGTTTACATACTTAAAACAAATTATAAAACCTCAGTTTGTTCTTAGAAGAATCTTTCCATCCTAGAGCGCTGTTCATCTTTTTAAGTTGATTTTCTCATGTAGTGAACTCAAAGCACCAAAAAGATATATGAAAGTGTGAGCTTTTACCCCACAAGCTTTGGCAGACTCGGAATAAAATTTTCAGCACACGGGAAACTGAACTGCTAGCGCTTAGAAGCAAGAACAAATTGAATTAGGCGCACTGTAGCCGTGCTACTTCCATAAGAGCATAGCATTATTATTATTTGCAGTGTAAAATTTACAGAAGCACCCCATGTGTATGACTACGTATCATAGAAGAAGCGTTTGTTGATAGAATGTACTTAAATAATTAATCAGCTTTCAAACAAAGACGAGTGTGGGTGTTCAAGGGATATGTTTGTAGAGCTGTAAAAAAAGTTGGGAGTTTGCAAACATAACAATTGCATCTAACTTGAATTGAAATTCCATTTCCTGATATATAAAAATTCTAGGAGTTGATAAAGCGTAATCATAAAAAACTTTGGAAAGAAGAACGTGGATTCATTTTGATAATGTAAACCCATGTACTAAATTTTATAAGCAATTAGCTTCCGTTGATGGTTGTTTAATCGTGATTTGACAATTAACTATCGTGAGAATAATCATTTTGAGGGTTACCTATGCAACTACACAGTGTTTTTTGAAATTAACACGTAAATTGCTGCATGGTTCTCTTGATTTTATTGTCTTAAAAATATTGAAGAAAGAATATTACTTTATCAAATGGGTTTGGGTTGGTATTGTATTGTATTGATCGAAAACTGAATGTAGTAGTTTCATATACAAGGCTTATTTAGAAACTAAGGGCCGTTTAAGTATTCCCATCGAATGAAAGGCATTGTTATGTGATTTTCAAATTTGCCGCTACACTTGAATAATTTCTTAATTTGTTTGCCGCTTCGTTAGAATGAATATCGTTATTTTAATTGAAGTCTTATTTTGGGTTACCGTTTCACTATTTTGTTTTGTCTTTCGAAGTTTGATATGTTAACAGTTTCTTTGTGTTAAAATTGCAAGCTCTTGTTTTCCGCGTTCGACCTCGAACGCTTCTTGGAACTCGCGCGTTAAAAACAAAATCTTTCTAGAACATTCCATATGATTTTGTAATATGGTGCAATATCGTTTGGGAGAAGTGCAGGTCCCTATTACATTTTGAGTTAGTTCATTTTCGATCTTCGCTGACTCCGGTCGCCCGTACGGGGGCCGTAAAGAAAGTGAGTGGAAGTCAGACCTTCGAGACCGACGGGTAACCTGGCAGATCGTTTCCTTTTTCTTCGCGGCGCTTTTGGCTATCCTACGTTTTACCGTACCGTTTTTGTTTGCAAGAGTAAATCGACTTAGTCGGATATATAAGCGATAACAAAATGTACGCCTTGGTTTTGGACAATTAAAGATTATAATTGCTCCTGTCGAATTTAGTTCGGATCTTTATGTTGTAAAAAGGAAAAAAAGGAAATCGTGCAAGTGTTTTGCTGGAATTTGGTGCGTTCCCGTCGTCCGAAAAAGCCTCGCTTCTGTCTCCACGCTAGCTGGCCTAGTTGAAACCAGCTTGGTCCTCTCCAGGGACGTAACAGCTACATCGCTCCCAACGCTGCCCCGAAGAACGTTGTCTTCCTGGCCCTTTATTATTTTCGACCCCGCAACCGGAAACTGCCGCCATTGTGCTTGTCTCGCTTTAAGCCATCCACCGGAATTCAAGGTAAAAAACTTTCAGTTTTGTGTTGTGACAAACAAGTTTTATTTGCTCGCGTTGACTTGCAGACTTCAAATTTAACTTCATGTAATTGCAAGGAAAAAAATTACCTTCAGTCGCCATATGTGTTAATTTGTTTTATGATAGGACTACTAGATTAAACTCTACTTTTGTGAACTTCAGCGTCACTGGTGTTTTATAACTGAATGCATAACGTAAATCCCGTTGCCAGTGGCGACGAGTTTCCTGAACGTTCAAGGATTTTAACCATGTAATGCAAACTTTTGCGTTATAATAACTCGTGTCCGTTTATTGTAGTGCCACATTCTATTTATTTTATTATATGGGTTTTAAAGTTTACTGTTTCTTATTGTGTCTTTTGTACCTGTTGGTGTAAGAAATTTGCAAGCTTTAAATATATAGGAGGAGGCACAACAAGCAAAGGTAGGTTCCATTCCCGTAAGCTGTTGGCTTCTCGGCCTTCCACGAGGACCTACACAATCAGCTGGATTTGGAAGGTGGCGCCCATTTATTTTGACTCGCCCTGTACACAACTAAAGATTTTCTCCCTTAAGCGATTTTCACGAGCTCCCCCTACTCCTCTGAGCTAAGCTGTAGGCCCTTTTCCTAGGCCCTTTTCCATCAAGATAGTTACGAATCGTCGAAAAAGCTCGATTGGCCTGTAACAGCATAATCAATTTGGTGCATTGCGGGGGTGCTTCAATGGTTGATGAGCTTGTCACAAGTCCTTTTACCGTGGTTCTGTCATTGTATTCAGTTGATAGCACTACAATGAACACTACGATCGAAAATCCTCGTCAAGTGCGAACTAATTCGTTTTCTCCACGAAAGAATCGAAATTTACCATCAGATATGTTATTGTTTAGGCATCATGAGTGAAGGAAAGTTCAGACACTAAGGTAATTTTAGAGATGACCGAACAAACATGCATCATGATTAACAAAGTATGGAAAAAGTAAACAAGAAAATTCGTGTAGGTCGGCGTTTCACGATTTCGGAAATGGAAATGGGTGTCAAAAATGTTGACGAATATTCACAAAGACTAGCGAATGGTCTATGCACTGATATTCCAGCATCGCTGCGAAACTGATGCTGATGACTACCTTTATCACATTGTGACCGGCGACGAAACTTGGATTTCCTAGACAAACGTTGAAACCAAGCAACAATAAATACAGTGGAATCAGGCAAGTTCCCATCCAAAAAAGAAGTTCAACCAATCTTTCAAGAATCCAAAGCTTATGACTACTGTTTTTTTAGGACAGTAAAAACGTATTTTTGGTACGGCAGTTAATGCAGACAATTCAGAACAAAAGGCGGGAATTGCTGATCTCTGGAGTCGTGCTTCTGTACCATAACGCCAGCCAGCTCGTGGCGGTTTGCACTGTGCCACTCACTGAGCAATTTAATTAGAAAAAACTCGTACCGTGATATGATAAAGTGTTTAAATTCCAAATGTGACTATGGAGACTATAGAGAAATAGATTAGCAGTCTGCCTAAACTTAAGCATAATGAATTACTTCTTCAATTTTTACATATTTGTTTTACGGCTGAGTGGCCCTTAATTTTAAATAAGCCTCGTACGTAATATTTGTTTGAATAACAAGCATGTAAGAGTGTCTGTTGAAACGACCTTAACGTTTCCTACTGGTTAAATACTACATTCAACAATTTGGAATTTTGTATACTTTTTTATTCGTTTGATTTTAAATTTACAAATAAGTAAACCAGTACACTTAGTTAACGATACACTCTATTCGTCATCATATGTATATCATTATTAAGTTGGTATATCTCCAATTTTCCATATTAAATCAGAGAATGCACATTGTGAAAATATGGTATTGTGTATTATATAACGTCTAGACGTCGTCGCTCGCTGGTAAATATTAAATTTATTAAGAAACTTTGCGAGATCTTTCCATAACAGAGAAATAAAGAGGAACAGCTGTGAACTGAAACGAGAGCAATGTGTATGAACAACGCGTCATACACTTTAGCTATATTTGGATTAAAAACAGTAAATAAAAGTAAATCAGTTCTTGGGTTCGTTTTTTGACAGTGGTGCACTTACCGTCAAATACATTATCGTATCCAACGCGTTTCCTCTTCAAACGATCGCTTTCGAGTATAGCATTACAAGGAAAACCAACGAAAAATGGACTGCAGAGTAGCAAAATTCAGGCAGGAAATCTCTCGAGTACATTAACTAGCCGAGTTTTGGTCCTGAATTAAAGTCCCACGGGAGGTTCGTATCCCTCCCAGTAGTATCTAAATAACTATAAGGAATTCTGCTCGCATTCAGCGCCATTGTCAAGCAACGTGCAAAATTCGATTCCACGCATCGCTGTATCCCAATCTTGAAGCGTTTTATGAGAGACCACTTCTAAGAGTTAGAAGTAAACAGTAGAAATAATTATTTCCTGTATTATAAGACGAAAATAAAAATACATTACGTTTTTGTCATAACAGACTTTATCATGGTGAATATTTGATTGATATTTCTAAATAGTCGGTTTTATAAGTGATAGAAAGGAAGTACACGTCAGAAATATTGAGTATGGAACAACAAATATTGAAAGTAAGTAGGAGTGGATATTTTGAGGTTCAACAACATGGTAGCATTGTTAACTAGCAAAGTATACAGTTTGCATATTTTAGTAGAAGTGCTGCAGTTCTAGACGACAGATATTTTATACAATCAAAGCAAGATTAGCCAGAAGATAAATTAATCTCATGTTTTCTCTGAAAACCCCAGCTAGTTTACTTTATGCTATTTTGATTTTAATGTATTTTCTTCGCAAAAACAGTCGACGGTTATTTAATAATAAGAGAGATATTTGCATTTGAAATAACAGTGTATGTATTAATAATGATTGTTGAAATGCACATAACTCGCGTATTATTAAATACAGGTCGACAACAACCTTTGATGTAAGTAGAAGTGCAGAAAATGGCAGATTCCGGTTTAAGCGAAACAGACATGGTCCTGATTTTTTAAACATAACACCCTGTCTTTATAGGTTAATATGATGGAATTATATTTTCTCTTTAACAGCTAACTGCAAGTGACACCTAACATTAATAATAAGCGTGATACTTTTAGCTGAAAGCCTTTGTTAATAATATTATAATGTGAGTTATTTTAAGTGTAAATACCTTGTTGATTATTAGCTGTAGGTATTGTACTCTAGTCTGTTAAATAGATAATGTTACACAATTAATTAATGGAAGTCCAATGACTTGGTGAAGAACTTATCTCCAGAGGTAGTCTTCAATTAAGTTACTTTAGTTAGTCCCAATTTCTACTGAAGATGACAATTTAGTTGTTCAAATTCGTACTTGGGTGTTCTAAATATCGTGGTAAAGCATTTCCCGAAGCTTTAAAGATTATTATGTTTGCAACCCAATTTATATTTTTCATAAAATAAATTGTTAGATTCTCATATGCTTATTGCACTGAAACGTCATGTAATTTTCAGACGGTTTAATATGTAATTTAATAATATGTATCTATACATGGTGAAACTACGAGGAGAGTATAGATTTGACTTCGACTTTTCAAATTTCTGATTTGTGTAATGATCTGTATCCGAATTTACTTTGGAATAATCAAGACGCTTATGTAGATAGATAGATAGATAGACTGTGTCAATAGATACCAGAAATTGTGTTTTGTTTGGGTAAACAATGACAGTTGTGTCGAACATGTCTTCAAGTGATGTTTCGTTGCACAACGAATTATCATTAAGTTTTTATGTGCTGAAGGTGAGAAAGCTGTTAATATTTATCGTCGGCTGAATGTAAAATTTGGTGAAAAATGTCTTTCAAGAAGCTCAGTGTTTGATTGGTGTAAATCGTTCCCAATGTCGCAAGGACCGCTACCGCGGTCAATGAATTCGACGTGTTGATAAGCATGTTCGGGGAAACAGGCGAATAACAATTCGCGAATTGGCCGAAATAGCGAAGATTAGTGTGCGAAGCGTTCAGGTTATCATTCACCAAACGCTTAAATCTAACAAAGTTGCGATAGTGAGAAAATATTTCGCAGTCTAGTAAGACTTATACATGTAATAAAATTAATTTCAAAAAAGGCGGAACAGAACAGCAATTATATGTAATAATATTTTCTAATTTAAGCAATAGTTGAAAATATTCTCCTAAACCATTACGTCATCAAGATAATCGTGATCCTCGTTTCTACCGCTTGTGCAGTGTCCAGACGGTGTGAGGCAAGGTTAAGCTGGTTTGTGCTATGTACAGCAGGGCCCGACTTTGCGGGTTACCGTGTTGGTGCGAAACCGTGCTTGACTTGCCTGGGTGTGGATGTTATTGTTTATGCTGCTGTTACTCCTCTAATGCGACCGTATTACGACTAGTGCCATTAATTTGATTCCCAAAGGCAAATGAAGACCGGGACCCAGTACCGACTACCAGGTAGTTAGAAAAATTTCCAACTCCTGGAGTGTTACGAACCGGGAAGCGTTGGGACTATTACATCCAAAGCCTGGCTGTCTTACCACGGTGCCACCCCAGCTCTTCTCCTAAATCAAAATGAGTTAAATTGTTTAGCTGCAAATAAATTTTACCCATACCAAGTGGCAATAGTTCAGACCATGATGACCTCCCACACCAATTCAGTTTTGTCTATTTAGGAGCATATATTTACTTTATAAGTCTATTTTCTTGAAAACGCATTATTTATGGTGAAACTAAATCCTCTAACGGTGTTTTCAACAAATAGAATTACAATCATTATTCAGATACTAATCCTTAATGGATCGAAACAGCACATTCGTTGGCAATGTTTGCTGTATATAACGATCGATTTGTTATATCACATTTTTTTGTGCAAAAGTTATAGGCAAAATGTAAATAAAAAACCAATGCAACTTTTGTGGCTCCAGCATGACGGCGCTCCAGCTCATATGACTTAAGTTTCCAACAATATTTAAGTAAAATATATATATATATATATACAGGGTGTCCTTTAAATACCTTAAAAGCTTCAGGTAGAATTTTTCCTTTATGAATGCTTAATACAAATCTTCAAAAAAAAAGTACGTATTTGGAGCTTAGTTTTCTTGTACGAGAGTGTTAAAGTTCATATCTTTAAAACAGAATTTCATGGAAACAATAACGAGAACTTTAATGTTGCACGTATCTGCCGATAAGTGACTGACTGCCACTTGATTATGTAAAGATTAATATTGAGTTGACGCTCTAGTTGCTCTTCTGGAAGTACTGTTAAAATGATAAATTTCGTAAATACTACATTTGACAACAGTGCAAGGCCATGGTATTGTGATGAAAAGTAGAAAATTTGTTTTTCGACATTTGTCAAAATGCTTCATGTAATGTCGGCCTACTAATTAAATTCTCCATAAATGCAAAGACATCGTCAACGTTGCCAAGTATAATATTCTTTAAGTGTCTCGTGTGAGGAAACTAAGCACTATAGGAAGTTCGTGTTAGTGTTTTTGAGGACTGTATTTCTTACAAAAGAGTGCTACCTGAAGCTTTTAAGGTATTTAAAGGACACCCTGTATATATATATATATATATATATACATAAATCTCTATACTCATAAGCGTCTCCATCGATTTTTTATTGGGTTAAATTTTTTTAATTGATAATCCATTTATTTGCAATCTGCTACATTAGCAATAGGCAAATCAGATCACTATACTAGTTAATACATTGCATTGGTGATTGTATGTGACGTTCCTCGAGGTGACTTTACTTATACAGGTAATTTATATTTGTAATTTAATGTCTGACTACCTAAGAGCGAGAAGGCAGATCTGTCGGCTTAAAACATTTAAGTTTGCGTACTTTCACTGTCTTCACTTCACATCTTTCACTATTTCTTTGTTGGGTACATAATAGGGTGCGTTGGTGACCATACGGAGTGTCTTCGACTGGAAGGATTTCAATATTTCTAGGATTCTAGGATTTCAATATTTGAATGAAAGTGCCCCACAACTGGATACCAAAACTCCATATTGGCTTTCATACACTTTTGTAGACTAGTTATTTGTTGGTTAGCGAGAGTTTGAAGTTACGGCCTCGTAACCATTAGCAGTTAGTTCTTCAATTTAAGATTCAGGTGTTTCTTCTTAGTCCAAATGTGCATTGTCCAGGTTAGCCCTTTGATACACAGTGAAAACTGGTATGTGGCAATTAGAAGGTTGTCCACTTCTTTGTCTATATGTCGTTTATCAACAGGTAAAGAATGAAATACTTCTTGGAGTTGAGCGGCAGATACTTTGGCTTTATATGTGTCAGTATGCGCCCATATTTCATTTTTGTTGCGCATTGGAGGTACTTAGTGCTTCGGTCTGTTAAGACAGCCAGTGGCCTTCCAGAGGGAATTATTCAGTGTCCGCTGATGCAGTTAGCCCTTCTAGATATTTGTAGAGATAATCAGTTTTTGTTCCCTTAATCAGTTCTTTTAGGTTGGCTGCAAATAAGGTGCAAGTTAATATACAAATCTTATTTAGCATAACATACGAGATGTGTTCAATTGAAGCCCACCTTTGCTTTATAGAAAATGTATTCAACAATATAATTACAAATAATTAACGTCACAGTTAAGGCACCTATCCCATTGTTTTACTAACCGACGTATACCCTGCTCATAGAATTCTTGTGGCTGCTGATTGAAAAAATCTTCCACAGCTACCTGTAATTCTGAGTTAGACTCAAAATTCTGACCTTTTAACGCCTTTTTCAGCGGTCCAAAAATATGGAAATCGCAAGAAGGTAGATCCGAGCTAAAGGTGGATACTCTAAACTGCTCCATTTCTTTCGTTGAAGATGTCTATCACATTACCAACATGAGGCCTAACATAGTCGTGCAGCAAAATGACCCTACACGTAAGTTTCCCTGGACGTTTCCGTCTTATTGCTTGATGAAGTTTGTTCAAAGTTTCATTGTACAGATTTGCATTGACATTTACTCCAGGTTCCTTAAACTCTACTAGCAAGGGTCCTTCATGGTCGAAAAAAAATGTTAACATCACCTTGCCTGCAGAAGGTTGTGCTTTAAATTTCTTCGGTGTTGGGATTGCACGCTTGTCAAACTTAGACGGATTTTCAATAACAAACGCCATTTCAAAATCTAAGATTTAAAAGTCAGAATCAAATTCAAACGCCAGAAACGTATTAATGTGTTGCTTACAAACACTACTAACATTAACAAACGCCTTTTGAAGTATTGCATTTGTTTTCAAGGCTAAGTTAATCAAAGATGGGTTTGAATAAAATTGAACAAGACTCTTACAAAACTGAACATGTGCCATCCTTCATTCTTGCAGTAATTACTAGGGCCCGAATATTTATTCTAAAAACAATAACTACTTGTAGAACCACTAATAGAACACGGTTTTAACATATTTTGCACAAAAACAGTTGAATATTTTTTATTAGGTTTATTTCTTGTCATATATCTGAAAAGTTACCGATTCTAGAAATTGCAACTGCAGCGGTAACTATTTACAGTTGTAACATATTGATGTACAAAGTGATTTTTTAAAAAGTCAATTGCAGTAGGCTAGGGATTGTCCCGTCTATATTAAGCTTTAGAATCTGACAATATGAAAATTGTAACAGAAAGAAAGAAATCTTGACGAAAAACCTGTAATTTCCTTACCTTAATAAATTACAAATCAGCTGCAACTAAAATATACTTGTTCATTTTCACATTTTGTTGGGCCAAAATTTTTAACTACCTGAACTGTCACACAGTTTGACATACAGGTAAATGTCATTCAAAGCTCATTACAGCTGACTGCAGACGGAATAGCTTTTTTTGTAGGCTTGCTGCAATTGACTTTTTAAAAAATCACTTTGTACCTGTTCCATAATAATATTACCATTATTGTTAATAAACATGCCCCAGTTTCCAGGTTATCATCTTTGTGAAATAACCCTGTAAAACACAGAATCATCTGAATCTAACCAAACTGCAGGTTCTGTGTTCAGTTAAAACAACATGATTGAATATGCAACCATGGCCGTCGCGAGGGTAATGGCCGCCCGCAGACAAACTTTTTAATGCGGCCGCTTCTCGGTGTTCTTAAAATTTACTGACGGACAAAAACTGTTCAAGTACTTTTTTCGCAAAGAGAACAATCGCAGAACTGTTCCACTTGTTTTCTTTGCAATTGTTATACTTAATAATATATAAAGTTTTGAAGGAACGTGTCCTTAAGTAATTTTAATTAATTTTAATTTAGTATAATAACTTTCCACGCGAATGCCAACACATACCACTATTAGATAACGTAACACGTCTGGAAGCTCCGAAAAGTAGCATAAGCATACCAGCTAAATTGGTGGATCTGTAGAAATACCTTTCTTTGTCAATTTCATACTTTCTTAATACTGCCAAAATATATGAATTCTTGGCCAGGTTGTACTTTTAATAATAAATATTAGATTAGTTACATACATTTCTTATTATCTGTTATTTTTTTAACTATTTAATTACTTTTTAATTGAATTCTTAGTTAGTGTATATTTATAATAATGTATAACATTAATCTGTAAGAAGTACATATTCGATTATAAATACAATGAATCAAATCCAATTGTTGTTATCACTTTTGCACTACTTCGTAATATGATTTAGTGCAGCG